>ONZH01027801.1:0-43830 GCA_900303285.1 Rhinella marina
GTTAAAATTTAAAACATTGCTTCTAAACTTCTAAGCCCTCTAACTTCCTAAAACAATAAAATGACATTAACAAAATTATGCCAACATAAAGTAGACATATGGGGAATGTTAAATAATAAATATTTTATGAGGTATCGCTTTCCGTTTTAAAAGCAGAGAAATTGAAATTTTGAAAATTGAATATTTTTCAAAATTTTTGTTAAATTTGGGATTTTTTCATAAATAAAGGTGAAATATATTGACTCAAATTTATGACTGTCATGAAGTACAATGTGTCATGAGAAAACAGTCTCAGAATGGCCTAGATAAGTAAGAGCGTTCTAAAGTTATTACCACATAAAGTGACACATTTTTTTGTATATTGATATGGCACATTAATTACCTGTTTAGTTAAAATACAGTATATAATATTCAGTAATTAGTTTGGCCACATAATACATGGTTTATATTGCTATTGCTGTTTTCTTTATCCTTTACCAGGTAATACAGGCTGGCATTTTATAGAAATGTGTTTAAGGAGGGTAATAAAACCTTCTTCAGATATATTAGTGACAGAAAGAAGAAAAACTGCGGCATTACAAAACTTAGTAATGGAAAAAATCTGTATATAGATGGGGATAAGGCGATCGCTGACCATCTGAATAACTACTTCTGCTCAGTTTTTTCATATGGCGACTTTCATAATCAGAACATGGCTGGACATTGCATTGCCTCTAGTTGTAATGTTTCAGCCCCAGTGTTTTCAGAGGCCGATGTTCTAGAGGAACTTGTCCGGCTAAAGTTAAATGAAGCAACGCGTCCAGATGGCCACCCCAGAGTTCTTAAAGAACTCCGATCTGTGATTGTTGGCCCCCTGACTGATCTGTATAATCAGTCCCTTCTTACAGGAGATGTTCCTGAGGATTGGAGAATGGGCAATGTTTTACCCATTCACAAGAAGGGTAGTAGAGAAGAAGCTAGTAACTATAGGCCAGTCAGCTTGACATCTGTAGTGGTAAACATGATGGAGACTCTACTAAAAAAAGAAGATAATTGACCACCTAACAACAAACAACTTGATGGACCCAAACCAGCATGGCTTTACTGAGAGCCGATCATGTCAGACTAATCTCATTGATTTCTTTGACTATGTAACTAAACTGCTGGATGAAGGTGGTGCTGTGGATATCGCCTACCTGGATTTCAGTAAAGCTTTTGATTGGTTCCCCATATAGAGCTGATAGATAAGTTATCAAGAATTGGACTTAACCCTTGGATAGTTCAGTGGATCTGCAGTTGGCTGAAGGACAGATACCAGAGGGTTGTTGTTAATGGAGAGTATTCTTAGCAGAGGCTGGTTACAAGTGGGGTGCCACAACCATCTTTTCTGGGTCCTGTTCTGTTTAACATGTTTGTAAGTGACATAAGGGAAGGCTTGGTAGGGAAGGTTTGCTTGTTTGCTGATGACACAAAAGTGTGTAATAGGGTTGATGTTCCAGGAGGTGTCGGTAATATGGAGAATGATTTATCTTTATTAGATAAGTGGTCAAAACAATGGAAACTGCAGTTCAATGTTTCCAAATGTAAAATAATGCACTTGGGGAGAAGAAATCCTCTGAGTATCGTATTGGCAGTTCTGTGTTAACAAAGACTTCAGAAGAGAAGGATTTGGGGGTAGTCATCTCTGACAGCCTCAAAATGAGTAACCAATGCAACCAAGCGGTAGGGAAAGCAAATTGTATGCTTGGCTGCATAGCTAAAGGTATAACAAGCAGAAAGAGGGAGATTGTGATCCCTCTGTATAGCGTGAGACCACATTTGGAATGCTGTGTTCAGTTCTGGGGACCTCACCTGTAAAAGGATATTGCTAAAATAGAACGGGTCCAAAGAAGAGCTACAAAAATGGTGGAAGATCTAAAGCATAGAACTTATCAAGAAATCCTCTTCATATCAAGAAAGTTCTTCATATGTATAGTCTGGTGGAAAGAAGAGAAAGGGGGACATGATTGAAACCTTTAAATATGCTAAAGGACTGAATAAAGTTCAGGAGGGAAGGGTTATTAATAAGAAACTTAATACAAGAACAAGGAGGCACAATCTGAGGTTAGTTGGGGGAAAAATCAAGAACAACATCAGAAAATATTATTTCACTGAAAGAGTAGTAGAGGCTTGGAACAAACTTCCAGCAGAGGTGGTTGATACATCCACAGTAACTGAATTTAAACATGCCTGGGATAAACATGTATCTATCCCAAGATAACAATAAAGGAATAATAAAAGGGCAGACTAGATGGACCAAGATGGTCTTTTTCTCCCTTCAATCTTCTATGTTTCTATGTAACAAATGTCAAGTTTTAATCAAAGTGCATACGTTTTACATGGTGATATACTATGCCTATTTCCCAGGTCTCATGTACTTAGCAGAGCTGTATAGTTCTACAACAGACCACTATTGTAGAATTCAGTAACTTTAACATGGATCAAATTGTCAATTGTAGATGACTGAGTTAGAGCAGGAGGATCTAGTGGGTTAGTATATTTAGATAAGTACATTTTTTAATGACTAACCTCTGAAAGGCCTTCATATTAATTTCAGATATTGAGAACAGCAATGAACATGTCATCTGAGGGGTTCAATGATGGGGGGAGCAGTGAAATTGTTGTTCCCCATCATTGCACCCTCTACTTACAAAGAAATGTGCTTCATGGCAAAGTCATTCATCATTAACATATTTCTTTGTAAAATTTGGGGAAGTAACCAAATTGAATTGTTAAGAACTTCACTCATCTCTAGTTGGCAAGTGAGCATAAGAATTTGTCTATCTAGCAGTGGAAGAAGGTGGCTTGGTTCAATGAATCCTATTTTTCTTTACAACATGTGAATGACAAGGTGCATGAACACATGTCACCAAAATGCACCAAAAAGAATGCAATCCAGCACAATATAGAGATATGCTGATAAAAGTGAAACCAGTTGGGTATCCAAAATCCTGAATTGTTTCAATACTTTGTATATATAATTAAAAATGGGAGTTTTATATTATCTTGGATCATATAATTGAAGTTTTAATGTCAAGATTATGTGAATTTCACTTACAGTATATTTAACTCCCATTGTAAGAGAAGTCGTAATGAGAAGCTATGTATATGGAATCATCACTTTAGTAATATTAATTAAAGTGGTGTGACCAGTTCCTTCAGGTCTAAGCTTTAGGAACTTTTCTGACCACTAAGGCAAATCCAATTAAAGTCTCCTATCGGAAGTCTTTTTACCACTTGATCTTTCTGTGTTAATTGAAGTATTTTCTTGTTAGAGATAACACAGACAGTAACCTAAGGCCCCTTTCACACAAGCGATGTTTCCGCGCGGGTGCAATGCGTGATGCAAACGCATTGCACCTGCACTGAATCCTGACCCATTCATTTCAATGGGGCTTTTCACATGGGCGATTTTTTTCACGCCTGAGTTCGCCGTTGCGTGCAAATCGCAGCATGTTCTATATTCTGCGTTTTGCACACGGCCCTGGCCCCATTGAAGTGAATGGGGCTGCGTGAAAATCTCATTGCATCCGCACACAAGTGCAAGTGCAATGCATTTTTAACGCATGGTTGCTTAGAGATGTTGTTTGTAAACATTCAGTTTTTTATCACGCGCGTGGGAAATGCATCCATACGGTTCGCAACCGCGTGGAAAAAAACTGAACGAACGTACGCAATCGTGTGCGAATTGGTGCAGATGCGTGCCGATTTTCCGGAACATATCCGGACCTAATCCGTGACGCCTGTGTGAAAGAGGCCTAATTGTGTGGAAAAGGTGCTTGATATTGTAATGAGTAATGTTCAGTTAGACCTTGGAAACTATATTAAATGATGGGATGTATGGAAATGTATCTGATTGGTAAATATATATATATATATATATATATATATATATATATATATATATAATTTTTTTATTAGATAAGTGCATCCTCATCTTGTAACCATTTAACATTAGCTTGTTGTATTAAAACAATCATACAATCTGTACAATTCCTTTTTTTTTCTTCAATGATAAGTTAACTGCCACATTTTCATCTGCTAGGAACTTATCAAACAGCTTTAAGCAGCTGTAAAATGTGCAATTTGGCAGCAAGTGTTCAATTTTCCTACAGGGTCAACACAGACCAAAATTAAAAGAGTTTCCCTAAGTTGCAAAGTTATTCCCTATCCAAAGGATAGGGTATGACTGTTAGATTGGTTGCAATCCTACTGTTGGATCACAACATGGACCCCATACATTGTGGAGCATCAGAAATTAATGGAATAGCTGGTTGGTCAATCCCAAAACTATTACGTTCATTTCTAGGGGAATTCCATAAATAGCTGAGTACAGAGCTTGGCTATCTCGAGAACTGTCATAGAAATGAAAGGAGTGGATGCGCACATGCCCATCTGGCCACTTTATTCATTTCCAGGTGCTCTACGGGGTATGGGGTCCTCACTTTTGTGATTAGTGGGAGTCCCAGCAGTAGGACCCCCACAATTCTTATACTTTTCTTTCAATCCTGAGGATAGGGGATAATTGAACATAACTGGAATAGCCTTTTAAGCATTACATAGTTCCTGTTAAAATCAATGATATATAATGCCAAGTCCCCCAATGCAAGAGATTTTCTTAGTAGCCACCCTCCCTTCTCACCAGTAGATAAAAGTCCTTAAAGTGGATCTATCTCAGTTAAACTCTAAACCCGGACATACCCTTAATTTCACCCAGGCAGCTTACCTGACAAGCACAAGGCAAAGGCATTTAGCCAAGTTCCAGTGATTAACCAGGCTCTGCCAGGCAGAGGCTTCTGCCCAACAGCGAGCCCGGTGACATCACCAGCACTGATGGGCGGGCTTTAGTGCTGCCCTAGCCGGAAAAACGTCACCAAACACACTGGCGGGTGGATGCCTCCACCTGGCAGTCTGTTATTGTAAACAAAAGAGCCATTGCCCTGCACAATCTAGCGCAGGGTAAAGGAGCGCATCAGAGCATGAAATGCTCCGATGCTGTTGTCAGGCAGGCTGTCTGGGTGAAAATATGAGAGCTGAACTCGGACAACCCCTTAGAAATTCATAATATGATTTTTTTTTAAATGTAACCCAGACAGACAGTTTAGGCTGGTTTCTATATTTGTGATGTTTTTTTTAAGTCAAAGACAGGAGTGGACTCATAAAGAGAAGACAACTCAGTCTTTCCTTTATATGTTTCCTCTGTTTATGATGCATTTCTAGATTTGGCTTCTAAAACTGCTTAAAAACCTGAGAATGTTATCCCAGCCTTACTCTTGAGATCAATTTACTAATTTTACACTCCCTTAGAAATTGTATGCACCAAGTAATACTTTCAATGTATGTATCTAGCCAGGATATTGCATTAATATATTAAAAATATAGAGGACATATAGAGAAAATAATTAAATATGAACAATTGAGTTTAGATATAAGAAAACAACTAAATCTGTAGATCAAATTTGAATATTCCTTGAATATGCCAGTTTACTTAATTTCTAAGTTCTCAGTGAGCTGTTTCCTTTATGGCCTCAGGGAAAAAAAAAACATTTTGCTTGGGTGCCATTTATGTTCAAATGATACACCATCTGTTCAATAGCTCTTCAAGTAATAAATTATTAAAGTTGTTACCTTAGAGCGAATGTAAAGAAAATTGATATAATTAGTGTGTTTGTTATTAAAAAAATTCTCCTCTTTGATACCTCCTAACTAACCAGTCTGTCCCATAGGCTGATTTTAACTAGTGCATGTATAAAGCTGAAGACTGCTTTCCCTGTATTCATTGGAGACCATTTGCCACCAGGAGATATAAAATACAGCGTAGGCTCAGCATGCATATAGAATTTGCATTCCCTGAATTTAATGGAGGCCAGTATGGCACCAAAAGAAGTAGTACTTAGCGTAGGTTCTTGTACTAAGGAGATCACCTTATCTGGGCAGATAGTTGTAAATAATTGTGTGCAAAATGTATTTGCCAAGATTCTCATACTTATTTGATAAGTATATTATTAGCACTAGTGTACTTTCTATAATTAGTATGGCACTATTGCTTTTACTTTGTTATTTGTGTTTGCAGAGTGCTGTTGCATTGTGTTTGTTTTTACTTTTATGCATTCTATATGTGTGGAGCACCATACCATAGCACTTTACAACAACTGTGTATAAGAACTAATAGTTCTTCTGAAATTGCTCTCATGTTTATATGTTTTATGCAAAATAATCGTGGAGCCCCAGTTATGGGTCTACAACACAGTGAAAGATATCCCTTAAAGGAAGGAAAACCAAGCAATACCAATCTGGCTTTCACTGTGTTGTAGACCCATAACTGGGGCTCCACGGTTATTTTGCATATTACTGTTTCCCAGGAAGCTTTGCACTTTGGATTGCTGTGTTGAGACTCTTAAATGAGGCTCCACGGTGTTTTTTGTAACTGATCTCCGTGAGATCAGCTATTGTTTTGTTTGAGTAGTCTCCAAGGCATTGCTCCCGGTTAGCCAGAATCCTACTCCACACTGATGAGGGGCAATACCCCGAAACAGCTGTCTGTGGATGGTTAACTGGCTTAGGTTTTCCTCGTCACATCCTTAAAGCTTGTAAAAGAGCGGGATCTTGACATAGGGGCCACTTAATATGGTGGATTTGGTGATCTCTGTAATGGGGACACCCCTTTGCTTGGTTTTCCTTCCTTTGAGGGATATCTCTCTTTCACTGTGTTGTAGACCCATAACTGGGGCTCCACGGTTATTTTGCATATTACTGTTTCCCAGGATTTGGATTGCTGTGTTGAGACTCTTAAATGAGGCTCCACTGTGTTTTTTTTGTAACTGGCCTCCCTGAGATCAGCTATTGTTATGTTTATATGTTTATATGTTTACTATAGCATTAGTCAAAGAACTTTTACATGACTTGAAAACAATTTTTAAATATATATCTATTTCTATAGGGAAAGGCACAATGTGGACAAATTAGGAATTGTATTTCATTAGATGTTACATTTTACATATTTTATTGCGTCATGAGGAGTCATTAACCATAGCCCTATTGGAGTAAATAAGCAGCAAATTTGGTCTCAAATGCCATTTTCTTACCACTGCCAAAAATGGGTGGGATGTGAGCAGGAGGAGGTAGGCTGTGAATTGGAGCTCCATAGCCTAACTCATTTAACAACATGTGTGCCAGAAAACTGCTACATTGCAGAAGCTTACTCCAGTGCCTGGCTAGGATATATTTCAGTTTTGGCACACATACAACAGAAAATGCGTCAAATGTATTAAGAATTGTGTGCTTCTTAATAATATACCAAAACACTCTTGGACTATTATAAGCAAAACACTACATGAGTAGTACTGTACAAAAGGAGTTCAGACCACTATTTTTTATTTTACTATTGCCCCATTCCGACACTTTTAGTGCTCAAAGCTTTGCTGAAATACACAGTTTACACTATTGTGCTAAAATAATTTGTATTAAATTGTATTTCAGTGAAGCTTTGAGTGCAGACAGTAGAGGGACAGGGGCAGTAGGAAAATAAGCAATAGTTATCTGGACTCTGGATAGAAGTCCAAAATTATGGTAACAGATTTGCTTTAATAAATTGACTAGATCTTACTCTGAAATGCTGGTCTTAGTAAATGACCCCTATTATGTGATGAGTTTATGGTCTTATACTTTGTTTGAAATCACCTTGAAACTTTCTAATATAAGTTTCTGAAGTGAAGTACTTTAGAAATCTTTGTTTTCCAGATGCAGTTATATTGAACCTGAGGTCATATTATTTGAGGAAATTAACTTGTACTTGAATTTCCCAGGATTTCCAGTTATCTTGCTGAATTGTTTACTCTAGAGAAAGGAACTGGCTAGTTTTATTAAGTTCCTTATGAAAATATCACATTTGTGTTAAATAAACAGTATTCCCACTGAGAAAAGGTTCCCTAAAAAAGGTCAAATAGAAGTATAGCAGCAGCAGAGCCAATTGTTAATAATCATTAAAAATAATAGATAATTTGGATCAACAGGTCTACATACCATATTTTTTGCCCTATAAGATGTACGTACCTACCCATCAGAACCATCAAGGTTTTAGAGGAGGAACATAATAAAAAAAATATTTTTCATTAGATCAGATCAGACTCCTATTGTTAATTAGATACCCAATGTTAAATAAACCTCAGCTCAGACCCCCACTCAGACCCCCATTGAAAATCTGACCTCAGATCAGATCACCAATGTTAATTAAACATCATCTTAGACCCCAATCAGACCCCCAATGTTAATCAGACCCCAGATAAGGCTCTTAATATTAATCAAACCTCAGATCAGATTCAAAATATTAATTAGACCAGCAATATTAATCAGACCCTCAATGACCTCAGATCAGACCCCAAATCTTAATCGGACATATTAATCAGATCTTAGATCAGATTTTAAAAAAACTCACCTCTCCTGCTGAGCATGTTGTGACCACTCGGGAGATACATGGCTCTTCCTCCAGCACTGTGCTATGACCCAACATCACATAGCATGGGATAACAGAGTGTTTCTACGTCCTCATGCTGTGCACAGGTCACAACAGTGTGCTTTGCCTACAAATGAAGGCAGGGGCGGACTGGGAACTTAAAGCGGCCCTGGAAAAAATATTGAAAGTGGCCCCATTTTGTAGTCAGGTCCAAATTGATGGAAGGCGGAGCCAGCAGTACCATATTGTGGTACATTATACCACCCCAATGGAGCCAAATACCACAGTCCAATACAAATTACATCCCCAAAATCTTCCACTGGCCGGCCGTGAGGAGGGCCCAGGCGGCCCCCTGGGCCTCGGCCCACCGGGAAATTTCCCTGTAAGGTCTATGGCCAATCCGCCCCTGAAAGAAGGGAGTAGAGAGCCAGCACAAGGTGCATTGCATTCATAGCTTCCTGATCATATTGTGCTAATGAACGCTTCCATAATGGAAGCACTCATTAGTATTCACCCTTTAGGATACATTACTATTTACCTCCCACACACACTTTTTGGGGTAAAAAGTGTATCTTATAGGGTGAAAAATATAGTAAATACTATGGGGGAGGTTACCATGAGGGAAATATTTTGGCATACTACATGCCATATTTATTAAATGTTGCATGTTTATAGATCTGTCTTATCCTTAAACTTAATACTTTTGTCTAGAAAAGCTACTCCAGTTTTCCTACAGCACCTTCCTATTGGATTGAGATTGTGACTTAAAAAAAAGACTTTGTGAGAATCCAAAGAAAAATCACAATTTAGTTTGAAAAAAGAGCAATCTTTGCACTATGTGATAGTTTCCGGTGAAGCAGAGGGCGCTGTCGGGAATCGTCACAGCGGCGTGCCTCCTGGGCATGAAGACGTGTGGCCTGCCTGCCTGGAGTATGTAAGTATGTATGTGTTTGTGTGTATGTATGTATGTATGTATGTCTGTCTGTCTGTCTGTATGTGGTGACGGATCCGTCCTGAACTCCATTGAAAGTCAATGGAGGGCGGATCCGTTTACCATTGTGGTCACACCAAATGGATCCGTCCCCATTGACTTCCATTGGGGGTCATTCCGGATCCGTCTTGGTGCGGATGCCTGGACCAGAGAGAAAACCGCAGCATGCTGCGGTTTGTTCTCCGGTCTGAAGACGGAACGGAATGCTTTCAGGAGCATTCCGTTGTCTTCAGTTCAGTTTTGTCCCCATTGACAATGAATGGGGACAAAACGGAAGTGTTTTTTTTCTTTTATTGAGCCCCTATGACGGAACTCAATACCGGAATTTAAAAACGCTAGTGTGAAAGTAGCCTTAGCCCAAAAAGTTGCAAAAGCCCCATTTGTGACTTTTTGAAGAGAAACGGAGTAAAGGCATGATAAACCGGGGGCTATGTGTTTAACTTTATATTAAAGACTGAGATTTATCAAAATTAGTGTAAAGGAAAACTGGCTTATTTACCTCATAGCAACCAATCAGATTCCACCTTTCATTTTTGAAAGGTGGAATCTGATTGGTTGCTATGGGCAACTGAGACAGTTTTCCTTTACACTAGATTTGATAAATCTACTCATTTGTTTTTACTAAGAAATTAGTTTTTTTTGCTGAAAGAAAATTTGTTACCTTTAACAATTAGGTCTAGCATTGTATAGGTCTAGCATGTGCAGTTTAAAAATTGGTTTATGAGGTAGAGTTGTATAACTTGGTAATTTTGTTGATTTGTTAAATTAAATAGGCTGTCTAATCGTGACATTACCATTATATATGTTCTTGTAGGACATGACATGGCTGGTCTTTTATTTACATAGTCTCATGTCCTACTACATAGCAGCTGCTGTAGGGGGAATACACATTTAATGGTAAATTTCTTTATCAAAGCAAGCTTTATTTTGGGAGCTGGATCTACTGCTCATTAATTGGTGTCATCTGTGATAGGAGTACCCTTTTTAAACGACATATATTTCTTTATATTGTTTTATATTTGTGTCCCAGAATTTGACTGAAGAGTTGCAGTACATTTCTCAAGTGATTTCATTTTGAGGTTCCATAGAGGAACTGAAAAAAGAGTAAAAAAAATAAGAGTAATATAGTTTTTAATAACAAAGAAAATTAAAATTTCAAATTATACATTTTCCCCATTTATCACATGAAACGGAAAATAAAGTAAAATACACATAAATATCCAAAATATTCCAATGACTTATTTATCTCATATGGTTTACGCCATAAAAATGTATGTCATAATGACAGATTTGCTGCCTTTTTGTGAGCTTTCCTCCATAAAATATGAAAATAATGATGTTTTACATACCCAAAATCATAATAATTAAAACTAAAGTTTGCCCCGCAAAAAAAGCCTTTACAAAGTTCCATGATGGAAAAAAAGTGCATGTCAGAGTGTAGTGATATAAACCAATTTTTTTTAAGTATTAATTTCTTACAAGTACAAAAGCATAAAAACATAAGCACAGACATCTGTATAAAGTTAACATTGCTAGAATTGTACTGACCTGCAGAACAAAATTAATATTTCATTTTTTACATACAGTGAATGTTGTAAAAATGAAATGCAACAAAAAAAAACAACAGAGAAAATGTGCTTTTTTTAACCTTTATCCCACATAATATTTTTTTTAATTTTCCCAATACCTTTTGTGGTAGTGTAGAAAAAATGGTGCCTTTAAAATAAATCCTTTTCCTGCAATAATTAAGCTCTCATATGGATATGTTGATGGAAATTATAAAAATTTTGGCTCTTGGAAGGTAATAAACGGTAAAAAAAAAAACAAATATGAAAAAGCAAAAAAATGTCTATAATAGGAACAAGTTGAACCAATTAATGTTTTATGCTGTTTATTAACTTCATTCACTTGAAGACTGTTCATATATTTTGCAAAATAATACATATGATAAATGTATAACAGAAACATAGCACATAATGAATAAATTCTTCCCTGTGCATGTAAAGAAGCAGACCTTGACAACCTATTGTGTGACATCCTATAAGTTAGAAGGAAGAAGAGGTCTAAAACACAACTCATAGAAAAGAATATGAAAATAGGAATATTATTTCACTCTTATTTTAGTTATGTAATACAAGTTAATGTGTGTGTTTTTTTATTTACATAATTTAATCTTATGTGGATAGGAAATCTATACAAATTTAATGAGCTATGAAAATATACAATGAAAAATAAAATTACTGTATATTGATAGACATGAACTTTAGTAATCATTCTTTCTAACATTTTGCATCCTTTTTGGATTAGCTCCATTTTACATTCCCCTTTTTTTCTCTTTTTTAAGTATATTTTTCTGCTCCTTTCTATAATTACTGCCTGCAATTGGCACTTTCTCCTTGTTACTAGCCAACACCATACAATAACCAGTAACGCAATACAGGCTCCAATATCACATATGCTTAACATTGCTATGGGTGAATTAGGTCACATTAGACAAAAAAATGCTTCTTCATCTGCTCCTCACAGAATATGATTTTATATCATGTACTTACAGTAAAGAGAACTGTGTCACATAATTTGGCACAGAAAATCATGGTTTCTTTGCCACATACTGCTTCCAAGATAGCTCTTGACTTAATCTATGCAGAGTGTTTTGGCCAGCTACTATATCCAGAACTTCTATGCCAAATGGTCTAAAGAATCCAAGTTTTTATAATGTTGCTATTTTTTTTTAAATGTTGAACATTATTTTTATTTTTTGCAATTTTCTTTTATCAGCCATGTAGTAGAATTTAGGCGTAATAAGCAAAAGTATCAAATATATAATGATTCTACAATATAAATAATATCCAATGCTTTACAATTAGAAAATGCTAAATTGAGGAACCTCAAACTGTTCATGAACCGATTTTCAATTTACTATGGAACATTTCACAAAACATTAACAAATACAAGAATATGCATATTTTGAAGTTTCTTTCCTCGTCTCCTTTGGGGTAAATTACCTAGATTTTTAGATTTTTGGGAAGATAATTACATAATGGTCACTGAAGAAACCAGAAATAATTATGCTTGGACTGTCCAGAGACTTTTAGTATCACTAGTAATTTATTTTAACTGTAGAGCTCTAGCTACAGTCAAATTGAATACATTAAGATACATGTATTCTTGTGGACTATAGCTATTACTTAATATTGTATTTCGAGCTCTGCATCTGGAAAAAGTACAAAGGAGAGCGACTGAAAAGGGGCAAGGAGGGTCTTAGTTATGAAGAAAGATTCAAAGAATTTAATTTATTTAGTCTTGAGAAGAGAAGTCTAAGGGGGGACATGATTAACCTATACAAATATATAAATGGGCCATGCAAAGAATGCGGTGAAAAACTGTTACATATAAAATGCCCTCAAAAGGCAAGGGGGCACTGCCTCCGACTGGAGAAGAAAAAGTTTTCTCCAGAAGCATCAAAAATTCTTTAATGTAAGAACTGTGAATCTGTGGAATAGACTGCCTCAGGATGTGGTCACAGCAGTAACAGTGGACAGTTTTAAAAAGGGTTTAGATGAATTATTAAAAGTAAACAACATTCATGTTTATGAAAATGTGTAGAAATCTGAGTCTCACTTCCTTCTCCTCCTATCCCTTGGTTGCACTTTATGGACTTATGTCTTTTTTCAACCGTATTAACTATTAACTATGTAATTGGTACCATGACCAAATTATTTTGTGTAGCCCAGGCTTTAAAGGGGCAACTTAAAGTAAATGTTCAATCTTGAGTATTATTTATATATATTTGTTAATCTTTATATATCTTCATTGCATTTAGGTAACAGACTTTTTTTTTTTTTACTGATGACCGAATCCTGATTAGCTGCTTGAGAAGGCACTGGCACTCACAATAGCACCATTGCCTTCTTTCTGTTCACCAAGCACAGTGCCATACATTGTATAGAGGCAGTGCTTGGTATCGCAGCTCAGCCCCATTCACTTCAATGGGGCTGAGCTGCACCTAGGCGATATGACCAATCAACGTGATATCACATGGCCTACAGTACATTTTGAGATATAGCAATACCTCAGAGGCTTTCTTTAAATCTTAAAGGGGTTGTCCACTTTTTAGTGTTGATGACCTATCCTCATGATAGGTTATCAATATCAGATAGGCGGGAGTATGACTCCTGCCACCCTTGTCGATCAGCTGTTTGAAAAGAAGGTAATGCTTATACAAGTGCTGCCTTCTCTGCTCTGTTTGCCTGCTCACAGCAGTAATTTCAGTGGTGAGCAGGTGTAATTACAAATATAGCATCCCCATTCACTACTTTGAGATGGCTCTGACTGTTCAAGTGAATTGCAAGGAGCTGTCCCTTAGAAGTGAATGGGGATGCAGTACATGTAATTACACCTGCTCATCACTGCAATTGCTGCAGTGAGCAGGTAAAACAGAGCAGAGAAGGCAGCACTTATGAACGCCACCTTCTCTTCAAACAGCTGATCAATGACGGTACTTGGAGTCAGACCCCCGCTGATCTGATATTGATGACCTATCCTGGGATTAAGGAAATCAATACTAAAAAGCAGACAACTCCTTTAAGTTCAGCAGATTGTCATCAACATAATTCAAGAAAAGAGGCATGCATGCTACTTTGTGGCCCCATACAGTGAGTAGATTTTCAATGCAGTGTCCATATCACTTTGTTATCACAAAGCACATTTTTGTATGATAAAGTGAAGCTCTCCTTTATTCCTAACATAAATAAATTCACAACGGAGGAGGAAAACTTCTAGTCTATCAGGGCACATACAGAAATAAATTGTGCTTTAGCATAAAACTCCTCCAATATCAATAAAAACTCAGAGATCCTCCGGGTAAGAGCTGTATGTTCTCAAGTGATGTGAGATCGCTATACCTGCTAATTCATGTGGAATGCAACTATACGATCACACTGCATCACACCTCATCCAAGGAAATTCAGGCAGCTAAGTGACATTATGAATTGACTTTAAAATTATTTTTACTGTCTCTTAAGAAAACATCTTTTCAACAATGGTTGTAATCAGGCATCTATCAATTAACTTAGTTTCTCCAAGTCAGATCCAATGTCTGATATGATTGGTCTTAAAGATGGAGAAAACACATCTTTATGGATTTTAGGTAATCCATGAAATACCAGGACAACTGAACATTGTATCCTCAAGTACTTAGACTAGTAGATAATCTGTGATAAATGGATAGATTGTCCAAAATGCTGCATACTTATTTTATATACTGTATAGTTAAGCAAATACTACATCACCCTTGTCTGCCTTTATTAGAATTATTTTTGTTGTTTTTAAGTTCATTAATAGCTTGGAACTTTGGTGCCATAGACCTCACCGTTCCATTGAAAAGGGTGAAATCCGTAGCAAAAACCACAAACATAATTGATGTTATTTATTGGTGCAGCAGGTCAATTTCCGCATTAAAAAAAAAAAAGTAAAGTGAACATAAGATTTGTGTACTCTCATACACTTTGCTGGTACTGTAATATGCTATGGTTTTTCCAGACAGGAATCCACGCGGAAAAACTGCACGTATTCTGCAACTTATGTAGGTGACCTTATAGAAGTTAATATTGTACCATTACCTAAATATTCAACCACTATGTGTCCTATGTAAGGCTCTTTGGAACTTGTTTCTAACAATTGGTGTATGTATAATGTACATTGCAGATATACAGAAGGCATACAATAAGTAATGCAAGCCTGAATTAAAAATGTGTTCTCTAGAGAAACCATATCATTTGCAAACAGCCTTCAGCATTTTAGATAAAAATAGCATGCAAAGTCTTCATGTATAACCAACCACGTTGTTCGTTTTTATATTGTTTGCTATTTGCACAGGAATGTGCCTTCAGGCGGTTCCTAAGCACAACTATTTTATTGTGTTTATGTTTGCACTGCATTGTGCATTGACCTGTCTTTTGGCTTACTTTTGCATGATACACATATCTTGAATCTCATCCAGCGCAAAAGCCAAACATTTCCCTTTTTTTCTTTCTTTCTTTCTTTCTTTCTTTCTTTCTTTCTTTATTTTTTTATAAAGAAGAGGACTAATATTTGCTGTAACTAGTTGTGAAATAGGGAAGCAATATCTTAAAAGAACATATGTCATTAGAGGGAAAATCCCACTCTTGATCTTGTACTGTGTCTAGTATTGCAGCTCAGCCCAATTCAAGTAAATGATTATTGGTCTGAAACCAAACAAATCTCATGGACAAAAATGGTGCTGTTTCTGGGTAAAAAAAAATAACTTTTCTAATTATTGTCCACACTTTTAAAGGGAAAGTAATTATACATTATGGAAAAGGTATGCATAAAATCACACAATGCTATCAGGATTTTTTTGTCTCGTCTATATTCTTTGTTGGTACTATGTCAATTATTTTCAATGCTGTAAATCTCATATATGTTACACAGCAAAATGTTATATGAGTTTATACATTGCAGCCAAATCTACAATGCTCTTAGATTATTAAAAGTTTACTATTTAAGCCCTTAACAGCCACCCACTGTTTTGATAAAGGGCAGTGCTGGGACTCAGTCTGTAGTGAGGTCTTTTGATGTTGCTGCAGTTAAGTGGTGGTGGTGGTGATGGGGGGTTAATGGCTTCCTCTAGTGTTAGGGTCGTGACCGACCCATTTTAGGTTTTAAATGCATACAAATTCTACATACATTTGTTTATTGCATCAATACTTTTTGACTTTTTCAGGAACTTATTTTTAAACAAAATACAATAAAATAAAACTATTTTACTAAATTGTAAAATGCTCTTATTAAAATTATAACATTTGTGTTGTTGGGGTCAATTTCGACCCAGGTCTAATATAAGAGTAAAAAAACAATAATAAGTCCCAAAACTGAACTCATAAACACAATATAAACCAACAGCCCACAGCCAGCTCTACCTCCAACAACTTGAGTTAGGGACATGTCCAGGAATGTATGGCCAAATCACCAATGACAAGAGTAAGTGACATCAAGACATATTTTGATCTGTTTTTGCCATTGTCAATATTTTTATATTGAAAATGAAGGGTATGCTCTCAAATGAAAGGCCCAGGGGGCCACAGCAAAAATATTAAAATCAATCCTTCCATGGATGAGAAACCCTAACAAGGTAACTAAGAGGTAAGAAACAAATTGGATCATAAATAACTGTTTTTAGGGTATCCTAGGGGTGATTTAAGACACGGGTCAAAACCGACCCGTTAACATAAGAAAGAGTAACAGAAAGCTAACACAAGAGGAAGGTTAACACAGGCTATATATATATATATATATATATATATATATATATATATATATATAATCCCATGATGGGATTTTAAAAACGCTATACATGATATATTGGGGAAAAAAATCTCAGAAAAAAACAACATATTAGGTATTCATCCGAACCTAATAACATGAAAAAATAATTTACCAGGTTATTTAATGTGAAACATGAATGGCATAAAAAACTAAACAAAAAAAAACTAAAATGACCCATATTCCTGCAGAAAAAAAATAAAAATAAATAAATAATAATTATAATATGTGACCCCAAAAGAAGCTATTAATATTTATCCTGCACAAAACAAGGCATCAAACTGTCATGCTAGTTAGGGATAATTAAAGTAATTATTTAATTTTTCTATTATGGCTGCACCCAATTTGCTCTAAAATTTCCAAACATTTTTAGTGCAGTTTGCAATCTATAATTTTAGCCAAATTCAAGAAGCAAATAAGACAAAAAGAAAAATATGCAGCCTCTTGCCGGATGGAGGAGTGTGTTTTAGTGAGAAATAGGTGCTGTTTGACAAGAATGGATGGATAGAATTTCTAAGCTTACACTGTCTACAAGTGAGACACAATTAATAATAATAAATATATCCTTTTTGTGAGAAACAGTATTATATCTGCCCATGTGTTGTGTCTAGTATTAAGACTTAACCTATTTAACCCTTTCCTGACCTACTGTGTATATCTATATGGCAAAAGCCTTATCTTTATACATGGTGCCTGCTCAGAAGCCAAAGCCACTGGGTGCTGCTAACAGGCACCTGAAGCTAATGTCTGGATCAGCAATAACACTGATCACTGATATTTAACCCATGGTCACCTGAGAGGCTTTTTCCAGGTACGTAGATTTGCAAGATTTGGGAGATGTTTGTTCTGGTAGCCTCAAGTCTTCTAAAGTCTCAGAGGCTTGCCACAGTTATGTTCCTATGGAGCCTTGTTTGTGACAGGGCTCCACATAAAAATAGTGAATCTCCCATAATCTGAAATAGCAATTCATTGCAGTCTATGAGAGAAGCAATTAAATGATCATACGTTAAAGTCCCCTGGGAGGACTTAATATAAGAACTAAAAAATAAAAATAAAAATGTTGAGTTTATTACTTGGGACAGACATAAGTAAGGATTTAGCATATCTTTCAAAACTAGACTTTACATATGACAAAAGGGAATGATATATAAAGTGATACAAGACTGCCATTTATTGAAAAGTGAATATACTTATAAGGCAATAAAGAATTTTCAGTGCACCTATGTGACAGACTTGTCAAGCAGGGACAATGTATAATATTGAATGTTCTGTACTGTGTATTCTATTTAAAGTACAGAAGTGGGTGTCAAAAAGACGGGAAGTATGGTTTTATATGCTAGATTAGGAAATGATTGACATAGCAAAATAAATATGTAGTCAAGACAATGTGCTATGATTAGTAGCCTACTGTTTAATTGTGATGCATAGCTATGTTTTCAGTAGTAAAAATTAATTATCTCAGTGTGCAAAGAAACAAGAGTAACCATTCAATATAATTGACGTTTGGTGACAAAATAAACAGTCATAAATTTATAAGTCTTGTTTTAAATGTATTAAAATCTGCGATCAGATTTTAAAATATTAACACTGGTAAATTTAGGAGGTTTGAAGAAATATGAAGATTGATTGTGACTTTTTTGATGGGTCCCATTATTTTCATTATTTTTAGGCAGTGGAAACAAATCTTGCTTCCAAGGACAGCCACTGGGTCTACGTTAATGAGGTAAGAAACGGAACTAATCAGCTTGTAGATTGTATATGTATATTAATTAGCTATCATTTTGTATCTATTTTGTAAAAGAGGCAGGCTAGTCTTCTCTTCATCTATATATCACAGAATGCACGCTTATTTGATACAAAGCATTTATTAACTAGTGTTTCACATGAGCAGATACATCTTAGACTCCGCCCATAAAGTTGATCAAAATTTAAAGGGGTTTTCCCACTTGAGACACTGGTGGCATATTGCTAAGATGTGGAACCCCACAAATATCTCTAGAATGGAGTTCCCAAAGGGAAGAGGACACCATATATGTGCAGACACCTTCTATTAATTTCAGTGCAGAAAATAGTCAAGCCAGCCCAGTTCCATAAAAGTGAATAAAGCGGCAACTGCTCTTGCGTTGTGCACCCTCCATTCATTTTTAGCAGCTATTTTCGGCACTCCCATAAAAATGAAAGCAGGGCGGCAATATATATGGTGCACTCTCCTGCACTTTGTGAGCTCTGTTCAAGAGAGAGGTGTGGGTCCCAGATATAGGACCCACACCTATCCGACATTGGTGAAATATTCTACTGATATGCCACAAGTATCTCAATTGAGACAATGCCTTTAAATTCTGTATATGTTTAAAATGTTTGTCTTCTCTTGCAAAATAAAGCAGATTATTATTGTAAATGTCTAGCAACATCTTCAAGCCTCTGCGTGCTTCCCTCTCTGAGCGTCCTCCTCTCACTATCACAATACTGTTATTGCATAATTAACATAAACTATAAAGCCTTCAGTAGGAAATTTCCCAGATATTTGATTTCTATTTACTGTGTGAGTTAAATAACAGTCACTTTTCCCCCAAATAATGTGGTAGTCCACAATGCACCATGGTAATGTCAGAGTGGTGTCCCACAATGACCAGGACTCATATGTCAGCAGTGTAGTCCCCAATGCACCAGGGCTCATATGTCAGTAGTGGTTCCCCCACAATGCACCAGGGCTGTCATGGTCCCACATGCAGGGTTCATATGTCAGCAGTGGTAGTCCCACAATGCACCAGGGTGTCATATGTCAGCAGTGGTAGTCCCACAATGCACCAGGGCTGTAGCATGTCAGCAGTGTCATGTAGTCCCACAATGCACCAGGGCTCTCTATGTCAGCAGTGGTAGTCCCACAATGCACCAGGGCTCATCATGTCAGTAGTGGTAGTCCCACAATGCACCAGGACTCTGTATGTCAGCAGTGGTAGTCCCACAATGCACCAGGGCTCTCATGTCAGCAGTGGTAGTCCCACAATGCACCAGGGCTCATATGTCAGCAGTGGTAGTCCCACAATGCACCAGGGCTTCTATGTCAGCAGTGGTAGTCCCACAATGCACCAGGGCTCATCATGTCAGTAGTGGTAGTCCACAATGCACCAGGGCTCATATGTCAGCAGTGTTAGTCCCACAATGCACCAGGGTTCATATGTCAGTGGTAGTGGTGTCCCACAATGCACCAGGGGCTCATCATGTCAGCAGTGGTAGTCCCACAATGCACCAGGGCTGCTCATATGTCAGCAGTGGTAGTCCCACAATGTACCAGGGCTCATATGTCAGTAGTGGTAGTCCCCACAATGCACCAGGGCTCATGTCAGCATGTCAGCAGTGGTAGTCCCACAATGCACCAGGGCTCTATGTCAGCAGTGGTAGTCCCACAATGCACCAGGGCTCATGGTAGTGTCAGTCAGTGGTAGTCCACACATGTACCAGGGCTCATATGTTCAGTAGTGGTAGTCCCACAATGCACCAGGGCTCTCATGTCAGCAGTGGTAGTCCCACAAATGCACCAGGGCTCATCAGTACAATGTACCAGGTCAGTAGTGGTAGTCCCACAATGCACCAGGGCTCTCATGTCAGCAGTGTTAGTCCCACAATGCACCAGGGCTGTCATGTCAGCAGTGGTAGTCCCACAATGCACCAGGGCTGTCATGTCAGCAGTGGTAGTCCACAATGCACCAGGGCTGTCATGTCAGTAGTGTTAGTCCACAATGTACCAGGGCTCTCTCATGTCAGCAGTGGTAGTCCCACAATGTACCAGGGCTCTCATGTCAGCAGTGGTAGTCCCACAATGTACCAAGGGCTCTCTCATGTCAGCAGTGGTAGTCCCACAATGCACCAGGGCTGTCATGTCACGCAGTGTTAGTCCCACAATGCACCAGGGCTCTCATGTCAGCAGTGGTAGTCCCACAATGTACCAGGGCTGTCATGTCAGCAGTGGTAGTCCCACAATGCACCAGGGCTCTCATGTCAGCAGTGGTAGTCCCACAATGTACCAGGGCTGTCATGTCAGTAGTGGTAGTCCCACAATGCACCAGGGCTCTCATGTCAGCAGTGGTAGTCCCACAATGTACCAGGGCTCTCATGTCAGCAGTGGTAGTCCCACAATGCACCAGGGCTGTCATGTCAGTAGTGGTAGTCCCACAATGCACCAGGGCTCTCATGTCAGCAGTGGTAGTCCCACAATGCACCAGGGCTTCATGTCAGCAGTGGTAGTCCCCACAATGCACCAGGGCTCTCATGTCAGCAGTGGTAGTGTTCCACAATGCACCAGGGCTGTCATGTCAGTAGTGGTAGTCCCACAATGTACCAGGGCTCTCATGTCAGTCAGTGGTAGTCCCACAATGCACCAGGGCTCTCTCATGTCAGCAGTGGTAGTCCCACAATGTACCAGGGCTCTCATGTCAGTAGTGGTAGTTGCCCACAATGCACCAGGGCTCTCATGTCAGCAGTGGTTAGTCCCACAATGCACCAGGGCTGTCATGTCAGCAGTGGTAGTCCCACAATGCACCAGGGCTCTCATGTCAGCAGTGGTAGTCCCACAATGCACCATGCAGCCATGGTGTGTTAGTCCACATGCACCAGGGCTGTCAGCAGTGGTAGTCCCACAATGCACCAGGGCTCTCATGTCAGTAGTGGTAGTCCCACAATGCACCAGGGCTCTCATGTCAGCAGTGTTAGTCCCACAATGTACCAGGGCTGTCATGTCAGTAGTGGTAGTCCCACAATGCACCAGGGCTCTCATGTCAGCAGTGGTAGTCCCACAATGCACCAGGGCTCTGTCATGTCAGCAGTGGTAGTCCCACAATGCACCAGGGCTCTCATGTGTAGTCAGCACCAGTGGTAGTCCCACAATGCACCAGGGCTGTCATGTCAGCACCAGTGTCAGTGGTAGTCCCCACAATGCAAGCAGTGCACCCACCAGGGCTCTCATGTTTGCACTGGAGGTCCCAGGAAGGGGGCAGATGACTAATTAAATCCTAAAAGGCCCCGTTGCTCGCTGCTGCCTCCTGCCCCATGAAGCTGCAGTTTACGCTGTATTAGGAGGTGCTGTGTTCTCCCGGTGCCCGCAGCCGGCCGGGGAGAGGCGGGCGCCACTCAGGCTTCTTGCTGGTGTGTCGTCTCCGCTCTCTCTCATTACCAGATTTTTTTTCGCCGCATGAGGCTAAGCCCTGAAAGTCTCTTTTCTGCTGTTTAGCATGGAATCCTCATCAAAAACTTGGCCGGAGTCTTTTATAATGTGCGTAAAACATGGAGCTGAGGTTTATTCCAGCTGAAAACTCACATCTTGCTATAAAATGCTCAGCATTTCCAATGAGTCCATTTGGCTCAGACACAAGACGGGGGGGGGGGGGACGGACTTCATGTCGTTGCCTCGATTTATTTCCATTTTCTGACTTACAAACTACAAATAGTAAAAACCTTTCCCAAATGCCCCGAATTCACCGGGGTGCAGAGTGCGAGCCCATCGAGCCTAAGCTCCACCACTGGATGGGACTGAACAGGTCCTTGGTGGGTCAGTATCTCCTACAGTACCAAGATGACTTCACTATTTTGGGGCCCTGGTGTCTGGGGGGCTCAGAAACTCTTCTGACACATAAAAATCAGTATTATTAATGGCAGGTTCTAATACACCGCCCCTCCATAAGTCAAGTAACCCCCACTGCCCAGCCATACAGCTGCCTAGGTCTCAAAGCAATCTCTGTTCTTTCCCTTTAAATGTCCCCTGTGCCGGGAGAGATACTCTTGAAGGAGAACATGTCTTCAAGCTGATATAATGGGGCCGGGCCGTCATGAAGAAGCAGAAAGGATCTCAACATATGCTCCTGACGGGGCCCCAGGTAAGAAGGATTTTGGCACGATTGATCTTCTTGTGGTCAGAGGCGGCCTTCTCTTTGTCCGGACTTTCATATGAAGATGCCGTAAATAATTTCCACATCTGAAGTGTGATCGGTGATAAGATGGATGATGGTTGTGCTGTTCCAGATGTGGTAATCGCATACAATCATCTCACCATTATACCGGTGAAATAAGGTACAGCAGAGACTCTGCCAGCGCTCAGGACACATGAGATAAGAAGCTGAACCGTGGCCAATGGGAGCGAAAAACCTGAGATCAGCCAGTAAAGGCTCATCTATAATAATAATACAGCGCAAGTCACATCAAAGAGCCTTCTCATCCTCCTCTTCATCAGTCTCCTCCTGATCCTGCTCCCCCTCCTTCTCTTCATTCTCATCTTACTCCTCCTCATTCATCTTCTCATTCCTCTCCTCGTCATCCTTTTCATCCTTCTGTTCATTCTCATTCTCTTCCACATCCTTCTTACTGATCCTCACATCATTTTCTTTCTCCTTATCCTCCTTAGCCTTCTGCTCCTTCTCATTCTCCTATTTGCTCTCTTCCCATTGTCCCTCTCCTCCCTTTTGCCTTCTCATCCTTCTTTTCCTCCTTATGCATCTCATTCCCCTTCTTCTCCATCCCCTCCTTTTCATTCTGCTCATTCTCATCCTCCACCTTGACTCTCATCATCATTTTTCTCATCTTGTTGCTCATCCTGATCCTCCTTCTTCTCAGTGTCCTCCTTCTCATTCTAATCTATCCTCCTTCTCATCCTGCTCCTTCTCACCCTGATCCTCCTTCTTCTCAGTCTTTTCCTTGTCATCCTATTTTTCCTTCTCCTCCTCCTTTTCATCCTGCTCCTTCTCATCCTCCATCTTATCTTTCTCCTCCTCATTATCATCCTCCTTCCTTTCCTCCTTCTTCCTTTCCGCCTGATCCTCTTTCTTCTCAGTCTCCTCTTTCTCATCCTACTTGTCCTCCTTTTCCTCTTCCTTTTCATCCTGATCCTCCTCCTTTTCAGTCTCTCCTCCTCCTCATACGATTGGTCCTTCTTCTCCATACTTCTGATCCTCCACCTTATCTTTCTCCTCCTTATCCTCCACCTTATCCTCCTGATGTTCCTTCTCCTCCTCCTTTTCATCCTGCTCCTTCTCATCCTCCATCTCATCTTTCTCCTCCTCATTATCATCCTCATCCTCCTTCTCCTTCCTTTCCTCCTGATCCTCTTTGTTCTCAGTCTCCTCTTTCTCATCCTACTTGTCCTCCTTTTCATCCTTATCCTCCTCCTTCTCATGCGACTGGTCCTTCTTCTCCATACTTCTGATCCTCCACCTTATCTTTCTTCTCCTCATCCTCCACCTTATCCTCCTCATGCTCCTTCTCATCCTCTCACTGCTCATACTCTTCCTCCTCCTTCTTCTTAGTGACTGCTTCCATTAGTTAAAATCTAAAAAGTTACTCATTCCAATATCTCTTAATAAGACATAGGAGGACACATTACACCGATACGATGTACATCCTGTGTATGTGTGACTATAATCTAGATGTTATACAGGTCACCTATCCTGGTATCTATATATAGTGCCCTGGAGCAAGGGTAACATAGTAACATAGTTTATGAAGGCCGAAAAAAGACATCTGTCCATCCAGATCGGCCTGTTATCCTGCAAGTTGATATAGAGGTACTTTGAAGTCTGGACATTTGCCCCTATGCTGCTGTGCAAAGCCATCAACTCACTACTTTATTGCACTTTGAAGGGTTAACTTGCACTGTGAGTTATGCCTTTGTTTGCCTTCACTGATTAATACTGTTGAATTGCACTTTATATGATATATCCTGTTCATTTACACGCTTATTGCACTGGATTATCAAGAGGGTTAAGGCACAGCCAGTGCACTGAGAAGCTAGCAATTTTCCATTGCTGCCATAAGGGACTAAGTAGAGCTGAGTTTTGGAGGGAAAAGCCAGACAATGAACTTTTGACTGAAAACTGCTCAGTCATTCCCATTGACTTTTACCAATGAACAAAACAAGTCTATGACAGCTGTGAACTGCAACATTGTTTCTGTTTAATCTGTGTTTCTCCAACTTCATCCCTCCCACTAGAAGGTTCTGTGTTTCTCCAACTTCATCCCTCCCACTAGAAGGTTCTGGATCAGTTGGAAACTTTATAAAAGTAGAGCAGTCAGAGCCGCTAGAAGTTCTTCATGAAGAAATAAAATACTGAACAGGTCCATGAGGGCCTCTATCCATGGTACCATGACTACTGATTTTTGATGAATGGACTCATTTAAAAACACGACAATGTAATAAAAACACATAACCAAGTGGTGGGACAAGCCTTCCAATCATAGATTTCACATAAAACATACAAATATGCATAGATGTTACTCTGGTTGTATGACAGACTCCGATGTCAGACTTGAGACATTGTGGACTGTATTCTTACAGTCCTTACATTGTGCTGGTTGCGGCTGCAGGACTTGACCACTGCCTCTGATGTCATCATCCTGGGACCTACAAGAGGTACGGCTCCAGAATGTCCTTTCCTATCAGCCCTGGTGGTGTTTTCCTCATTATTTTGGGTTTTCACACGGCTTGCTTCATTCTGTATTGATCTGATCACCACCAGACTTGTCATCTAGCTGCGCTCTTGGACAACAGTCTTAGGTATATTCACACGCAGCAGATTTGTTGCAGAGGTTTCTACATCTGTCCCATTCATCTGGATGGAGCTTGGAGCACTAAAAGAGTGGAGTGTGAATAGACCGTAGAAGAGGATGTTGCATCACGGGAAGGAACGTCTACATATGTCTACCTATGTCTTCTAGGTCCTTCCATAGTAATCAGTGTAATTGTTATTTGGATCTCACACTTTTGTGTGGGAAGTTCTCACATTTGATTCTGTCCTTACAATATTCTGCTTGTGAATCGTCCATACTCAAATCAAAGACGGCTTTGTCTGGGCTGCAGTAATTTCCATTGACTTCAGCTTTTTCCAGAAGACTCGACGCTCATTATACCAGGAAGGTGATATTTGTGGCTCTTACCAGTCCCAGTTCTAAGCCCAGAGGGGTGGAGCAAACATTTTATAGTCAACTGTTTCCTAGATCATCAGGAACTTCTCTGAGATCCCGGGACACGGAGGCCTCTCTATGGTGTACACAAGATATCGTCCTGGGTGGAGGAATAGCCCATTGGTTCACTGATCCTACAATCCGTCAGCTTCTCACTCAGATGACGAGCTGGAAATGATTATTACAAAAACAGCCCCAAAATCCTAATTACTTCAGACAGTTGTCGACACAGAGACTCCTGGGAAACGATGAATTATTATATCTCTATTATTGAAATGTCCGGCCAAAAAGCAAGCACGGCACATGAAGACCAGCTCCATAGTCTCCTACTGAGGGGAAGATGGAAGAGAAGGTGGAAAATGAATTCAAGAAAACAAGGGAGGAAAGAAGGGAGTGAAGAAGAAAAGGAGGAAGAAAGGAAGGAAAGATCTCACAATACGGGGCTGTTCATGATGAAGTCACAGTACAACAGAGAAGAAGTATCATGAATGGCTGACAGGATGTCACACTAGACAGGATAAGTACAGGCCTAGTCTCACCCAGACCCCTGTCCCTACCTACTTGCATGATAACCATAACAGCGACCCACAACTGGACGACAGTCCCTACACTGAGTAAGTGGAGGAAAACACACGGTCAGCAAAAGTAGAAGACAACACATGAACGGACAAATAAGATCGGACTAGCCAGGTCAAAATCAGCAGTGTCAAAAACCAAACCAAAATCAGCAACACAAAGAGAGTCAGACAAGCAGAGTCCTAAACCAGGTGAAGCAGTAGAATATCGGGGAGGCCGTCAGAGGAGCCAGGGAACAAACATTCACAGGCGTCTGCTACTGTAAGTGCCCAACTAAAATACTCCACCGGCCGGGATCACAAGTAGGCCTCACCACACATCGGTCGCTTCCATGGCAGTGCAATTGGTCCGGGCCTCCTGCATCACTGTAGCCAGAATGCTGGGAAACTATAACAATAGATAGAGAAGAAGGAAGGTAGGAAAGAAAGGAAGGGAGAGATCAAAAAGGAAGGAAATAAGGAAGAAATTAAGAAGGGAAGAAAGGAAGAAAATAAGGGAGAGAGGGAGGAAGAAAGAAAAGAAGGTAGAAGTGTGCAAATGAGAGAGTAAAAAAATAGCAAAAAAGGAAGGATGGGGAGGAAGAAAGGAAGTGAGAGGAAAAAAGGAACAAAAGAAGGTAGGGGGGAAAAATAGAAAGGAAAGAGGGAAGAAAAGGAAGAAAGGGTGGGAGTAAGGAAGTAGATATGGGAGGACGGTAGAAAAAAAGAGAGAAGTAGAAGGTGGCAAAAAGGAAGAAAGAAAATGATGGAGGGAGAGGAAGGAAGCCAGGAAGTACAGATTGGAAGAAGAAAGGAGGAAGGAAGAAAGGATGCGGTTCAGGGAAAGAGAGAGGGAAGGAAAAAGGAAAGGAAAGGGAGAGAGAGACGAATGAAGGAAAAATTAAAAAGAGAGGAAAAATGGAAAAGAGAGGGAAACAGAGAAAGGAGAAGAAAAGATGGAAGGGAGGGAGAGAATGGAAGAAGGGAAAACATAGATAGAGATGCAGGGCAGGCAGCGGAGGGTCAATACTGTAAACAGGCAGAAGTCAGGGGAGGCAGCGGAGGGTCAGAGTTGGTAACAGGCAGAAGTCAGGGCAGGCAGCGGAGGGTCAATACTGTAAACAGGCAGAAGTCAGGGCAGGCAGCGGAGGGTCAATACTGTAAACAGGCAGAAGTCAGGGCAGGCAGCGGATGGTCTATACTGTAAACAGGCAGAAGTCAGGGCAGGCAGCGGAGGGTCAATACTGTAAACAGGCAGAAGTCAGGGCAGGCAGCGGAGGGTCAGAGTTGGTAACAGGCAGAAGTCAGGGCAGGCAGCGGAGGGTCAATTACTGGTAAACAGGCAGAAGTCAGGGCAGGCAGCGGAGGGTCAATACTGTAAACAGGCAGAAGTCAGGGCAGGCAGCAGAGGGTCAATACTGTAAACAGGCAGAAGTCAGGGCAGGCAGCGGAGGGTCAATACTGTAAACAGGCAGAAGTCAGGGCAGGCAGCAAAGGGTCAATACTGTAAACAGGCAGAAGTCAGGGCAGGCAGCGGAGGGTCAATACTGTAAACAGGCAGAAGTCAGAGCAGGCAGCGGAGGGTCAGAGTTGGTAACAGGCAGAAGTCAGGGCAGGCAGCGGAGGGTCAGAGTTGGTAACAGGCAGAAGTCAGGGCAGGCAGCGGAGGGTCAGAGTTGGTAACAGGCAAGGTTCAGTACACGAGAACACAAACAGAAAAGCACACCTTCACTAGGACTCTAAAGTTAGAATACCTAAAGCTCTGGCACCCGCCCCTAGGGGACGGTGCCTCAAGTACCTAGAATTGCCAATCCATTGGCTGGGGGGAGGTTAGGGCGTATGCACACTGGTTAATCAAGGCTCGGGAAGAGTGTGCATGTGCGCCGTAGAGACAAAACCACTAGATCTGAGAGAGGAACACAGAACACAGCCTCCGACAGAAGAATGCATGGAACGCTGGTGGCCGACCCGCTGTCACCAGCCAGAGAAGGTCAGGCAGGTCCCAGCCACAAGGACACAGTGGGTACGGCCTGGTAAGTGATGCAGGACCCATGCCCATCTAGAGGACTGGGGCAGTGGTGGGCTGAGATGCCAGCGTAACAAAGAATACTTAAAGAAGAACTCCCGCAAAAAATGTTATTCCATGTCCTGCTAGAAATGTACATGATGTAATCTGTAGTGAATGTCATTTTCTTACCAGTGTCTGTATTTGTGAGTTATATCTCCCGGATGCTTCTCATCTGTGTCATGTGACCAGCAATCAGACTCATCAACACAGCATCTTATGTGTGGACAGGAAGTCTAATTCTCTATGTATTCCTATGGGAGCCTCACTCTGAGTCTCATAGGAATAAATAGAGCAGTAACTGGCTTCCTGTCCTGGGTCAGCTGGAGGTCAGGGAGTTGGTCACATGACCCAGCTACAATTAGAAGAGAGGGGATATCTCACAAATACAGTCACTGATGGGAAGATTGCATTCACTACAGATTACATCATGCACCTTTCTAGCAGGTCAGAGAATAACATTTTTGAGGGAGTTCTTCTTGAAGTATTGCTTCATAAAAAGAACATAAATCTACTCCTTTAGATATCTGAAGTGACCAAAATGACCAGGGTCTTGACCAAATGAAAATGATCCGTCCACAAGAATCGCAACCGACCGGGAAGGAAGAGCACACTGAACAGCACCATCATGAAGGAGCGGACATGCTGGTGATATGCACAAATCATTACACATTTTGGCCTGGAACATTCCTTTAAGGTGAGTCTTATCCAAACTAAAAAAATAGAAGATGAAGAACAAAGGGAATTCCGTTGTGGTGGAAGGAAAGCCTCTTGGGACTTGATGACCTATCGAGTGTCCTAACACGAGGTTTCAGAATCAGTAGACCACGGATGGTGACTCAGGAGGTGAATACATTTGCACAGTACAGGTCTTTGAGAGGTTTTCAATTTCCACGTCTTCAGTTTGCTCCTACACTTAGTTTCTCAGGTCATTGACTTATTAAGTCCCTGGTTTGCCAGTCTTTGAGGGTCCCCGATACTTCAAACACCCAGTGACTCATATTGATATGTCAGAAATGTGGGGTCTTGGTGCTGAGCTGAGTGCAGCCCTCGGCTGAGCTCTGTGCCGTGTCAGCTGTGCCGCACCATTGACCCTTCCACCCCAATGAGAGCCATAACGGGGGCACAGTGCATGTTGGGTGCATGACTACACAGGATGCATTGGTAACACTTGCTGCTAGGCCTCTGAACCTCGGGGCTTTCTGCCACTTATAGAGATACCAGTATTACATGTGGCACATTGGGGGAGAGGCCCATGGTACAGATTGTGCATAGGGGTCCAGCAACATCATCTTCATGCCTATAGCACCTAGACCCTGCTATAAGGGGTGCAGAGGTCACAGTCACACCCAGGTCCTGGTATTAGAGCCAGCCCAAGACCCCTTAGCCCCTCTGAAAACTAATGTATGACATTCTGGGGTCTTCTAGGGCTGCACCCAACCTCTTTCAAGCTCTTTAACACCATGACAGCATTAGTAATGTCAGAGTGACAGTAATATATAGCTATGGGTAAAGGCAAGGTGGACGGAGTTAACAAACAGCGTGTTAATAACACACCCGCACCATCAGGTTTGTTTTGCTTTTTAAAAACATTTAAAAAATAATCCCTTATGGCTGCCGGTATTATTGGAAGAAGCAGTGGCTTGTTCTGAACAAGTGGTCCAAAAATTATGCCTTTTTTGAGAGCAGCAGCAGTTCAACATGGAACCTGATGGACAGGATATGTGCAGTCATGTAGGGGTAGTAGTAGTGGCAGCAGCAGTACAGTAGGGAACCTTTTGGACAGAAGATGTGGAGCTGTGTAGAGGTAGTAGTAGTTTCGGCAGCAGTACAGTATGAAACCTGTTGGTCAGAAGATGTGCAGCCATGTAGAGTCAGTATTAGCGGAAGCAGCAGTACAGTATGGAACCTGACAGGCAGGAAATGTGCAGCTATGTAGGCATAGCAATAGTAGCAGCAGTACAACATGGAACCTATTGAACACAAGATGTGCAGCTGTGTAGAGGTAGTAGTAGTGGCAGTACAGTATGGAAGTTGATGGACAGAAGATGTGCAGCCGTGTAGAGGTAGTAGTAGCAGCTGTACAATATTGAACCTCATGGACAGGAGATTTGTAGCCCTGTAGGGACAGTAGTAGCAGCAGTACAGTATGGAACCTGAGAGGCAGGAGATATGTAGCCATGTTGAGGTAGTAATAGTAGCAGAAGTACAATATGGAACTTAATGGACAGAAGATGTGCAGCCATGTAGAGGTAGTAGTAGTGGCAGCAGCAGCAGTACAATATGGAACCTTAGAGGCAGGAGATATGTGACTGTGCAGGGGAGTAGTGGCAGCAGCAGTACAATATGTAGCCTGATGGACAGGAGATGTGTAGCCATGTAGAGGTTGTAGTAGTGGCAGCAGCAGCAGTACAGTATGGAACCTGAGAGGCAGGAAATATGGGGAGTAGTGGCAGCAGCAGTACCGATGTGCCACTACTGTAGACATAGTAGTAATACCTGCAGCAGTACAATATAAAACACGATAAACAGGCAGACAGTGGGAGAGGTACCATAGACTGATGATAAATAGCCACTGTCTGCGATGGCAGATCTATGCGTTGAGCTCAGCCCGAGGCGTGTGACCAGCTTCACGGATCCACGCCTGATTAATCTTCGCAAATGTAATTTTTCCACAATTGTGGAGGACAGTTTTGTCTGCTTGGGTGTGATGCCACCTGTCGCTCCGAATACCGTCTCTGACAGTTCACCTGCTCCCAAGCAACAGTTCTGGAGAAACAAATGGTCATCTGGACGTAGTCCACGAAATATCTGGTGGCCGTGAGGCAGGAAAATACATCAGGCGGTATGTTAGTCTGATGAATGGAATAGAAAAAATGTGCAATTGGACATGGTCTGTAGCAAAAATGTACCCTGACCGTGACTCCGCAAAATTGTATTCTTTCTGCTTTTGTGAAAAACAAAAAACGTGCACAATTAAACAGTGTCCAGTGCACCCTAAATAATCAGCCTTGAAAAAGTATTCACACCCCTTGAACTTTTCCACATTTTTTCACGTTATACCCACAAACATAAATGTGTGAAGTGAGAAGAAACGGATACATTAATTTGTATTAAATTAAAATCTGGACAGTGCGGTGTGCATTAGTATTCACCCCCCTGAGTCAATACTTTGTAGGACCACCTTTGGCTGCAGTTACAGCTGTGAGTCTTTAAGGGGTCTGTCTCTACAGCTTTGCACATCTAGAGGATGACATTTTTGCCCATTCTTTTGTGCAGAAGAGCTCGCACTCAGTCACATTGGATGGAGAGCGTCTGTGAGCAGCTGTAATTCTCAGGTCTTGTCACAGATTCTCACTGGGATTTCAGTCTGGACTGTGACTGGTCCATTCTAACACATGAAGATGCTGTGATCTAAACCCTTCCATTGTAGCTCTGGCTTGATGTTGAGGGTTGTTGTCCTGCTGGAAAGTGAACCTCAGTCTCAAGTCTTTTGCAGCCTCTACCAGGTTTTCCTCCAGGATTAACCTGTATTTAGCTCCATCCATCTTCCCATCACCTCTGACCAGCCTTTTCCTGAAGAAGAGCCTCCCCCCAGCATGATGCTGCCACCTCCATGTCTCACGGTGGGGTGGGTGTGTTCAGGGGGATGTGCAGGAGCAGTTTTCCGCCACACAGCTTTTTGCATTTAGCCCAAAACGTTCATCTTTGGTCTCCTCTGAGCAGAGCGCCTCTTCCACATGAATTCGTATGGCTTGTTTTCAGAAATGTCTTTCTTCTTGCCACTCTTCCATAAAGGCCAGATTTGTAGAGTACAGGACTAATAGTTGTCCTGTGGACAGACTCTCCCACCTGAGCTGTGGATCTCTCAGCTCCTCCTCAGTGACCATAGGCCTCTTGGATCCTTCTCTTATTAGAGGTCTCCTTGCCTGGGTTGTCAGTTGAGGTGAACGGCCATGTCTTGGTAGGTTTGCTGTTGTGCCATACTCCTTCCATTTTCTGATGATGGACAGTGCTGTGTGAGATCTTCAGAGCTTGGGATATTTTTTATGACCTAACCCTGCTTTACACTTCTCTACAACTTTCTCCCTGACCTGTCTGGCGTGTTCCTTGGTTTTCATGATGCTGTTTGATTACTAATGTTCTCCAACAAACCTCTGAGGTCTTCACAGAACATCTGGAGTTATACTGAGAAGACATTACACTCAGGTGGACGCAATTAACCAATGAGGTGACATCTGAAGCCGATTGGTCACACAATGTTATTTAGGGCTGTCATCGTACAGGGGGTTGAATACTAATGCACGCTACACTTTCCAGATTTTTATTTATTAAAAATTTTGGAAACCTTGTATCATTTTCTTCTCACTTCACACATTCTTGTACTTTGTGTTGGTCGATCACATAAAATCCCAATAAAATACAAGTTTATGGGTGTAACGTGAAAAAATGTGAAAAGTTCAAGGCGTATCAATACTTTTTCAAGGTGCTATAAATTCCTAAATCGCTGATAATTATGTTTCTTTGCCTCATCAACCTCCAAGCTCTGAAGAACATAATTTCCTTTTTAAGATCATAGCACCTATGACACATCTATATCGACCCTCCTGATTGGCTGACTGCAAGGCATCATAGGTGGGCCCCGCTCGGGGTCATGTGACCCTCCGCCTTCTTCCCTGCCCAGCTGGACTCACTACCGTGCTGTAGAATGGCCGACGCCATTTTGTTTTCAGTTTTTGGAGAATTGTAAATGAACTCTCTCTAGACACCAGCATTAGGCCATGGATGATGGGGGTGTTACCTCTCTATCTGCTCATTTAACCATTTCCTGACTGATCCCGTGTAAACTCTGTAACTGGCGATCCCCTTTTCCTGCGTTTCAGTCCTTGGACATCTATGAGGCGCCGGTGGCTGTTATCGAGGCGTCCATCTGCTGTTTTCATAGAAGCTTCTGCCACTGAGTGAAGCGTTGAGTAGACTGTCATCACCAGGGACAAGTGACATTCTTCTGCCCCCATTACAAAGCTAAAGAGGGGTCTGCACTTTCCATCCCACCCCCCCCAACCAAAGACCCTGGAATAACACCCAAGTGATTACGCTTTCAACGCCATTAAGCAGATTAGGAGTAAAGCCCCCGGTAAGTGAGGGCCACGGGATGCTGTACAGGCTGTTGTGCTATAAACAGGTGCTGATCCACGGATATCGTCCCGGGAGAGACCGTCCCGCTGATGCATTAGGACTTAATGCTCGGAAATGAGCAGATGAAAGCAGAGGGATTGCAGGCGCAGAATGTAACCTTGGTGCCTCCTCTGCCATGTCACGTACCGCAACCTCCATGGTGCTGGATGATGGGTGCAGTCATTCAGGGACACGCGTCTTCTAAAATGACAACCACCCAACATTTCAGTCTAAATGGTGTTTCAGAGGTAAAATGATATATGATATAAGGTGGTCTGCTCATAGAGGTGGTCTTACACATGAAACGATGGTCTAGACAACTCTGCTGGTCAGAAATGCTGTTACTGTAAAGAATCTGGCCATCAGGGGGTGTGACCTGTGCGCAAGGAAGCGGCACAGACGGCCTTACACAAAACACTTGTTTATCTGCAATGATATCTCCTTCTCAAGATGTGCCCCCCCAACCTTCTACCGCATGGATATGGCAGCCAGAGACGGGACTACAGGAAAGCAGGAGGGGGTCAGAGATGTCAGGGGCTAGGGAACCAGATGTCTTTTTCTCTGTTCCCAAAATCAGCCGCAACCATGTTGGATCCGGATGGAGCTCTCCCCCTCTCCACAGTATTGTGCCCGGTGAAACGGGGTCCACCTACTCCTAGACGAGGAGGCGACATAAATATACAGTTTTTGGGTATTCAGACATATAAAATCAGACAGGGTTTAATAAATATGTATGTAATCTAAGAGGAAGCCCTGTGTAAAAGGAGAGAACTACAACTCCCAGCATGTGAATCCATCTGGTTCTGCTGGGGCAGTATATTGTGCTGCTCTGTGGTATCTGGTTCTGCTGGGGCAGTATATTGTGCTGTACTGTGGTATCTGGTTCTGCTGGGGCAGTATATTGTGCTGTACTGTGGTATCTGGTTCTGCTGGGGCAGTATATTGTGCTGTACTGTGGTATCTGGTTCTGCTGGGGCGGTATATTGTGCTGCACTGTGGTATCTGGTTCTGGGCAATATTGTACTGCACTGTGGTATCTGGTTTGGGCAGTATATTGTGCTGCACTGTGGTATCTGGTTCTGCTGGGGCAGTATATTGTGCTGTACTGTGGTATCTGGTTCTGCTGGGGCAGTATATTTGTGCTGCACTGTGGTATCTGGTTCTGCTGGGGGCAGTATATTGTGCTGCACTGTGGTATCTGGTTCTGCTGGGGCAGTATATTGTGCTGCACTGTGGTATCTGGTTCTGCTGGGGCAGTATATTGTGCTGTACTGTGGTATCTGGTTCTGCTGGGGCAGTATATTGTGCTGTACTGTGGTATCTGGTTCTGCTGGGGCAGTATAATTGGTGCTGTACTGTGGTATCTGGTTCTGCTGGGGCAGTATATTGTGCTGCACTGTGGTATCTGGTTCTGCTGGGGCAGTATATTGTGCTGCACTGTGGTATCTGGTTCTGCTGGGGCAGTATATTGTGCTGCACTGTGGTATCTGGTTCTGCTGGGGCAGTATATTTGTGCTGCAACTGTGGTATCTGGTTCTGCTGGGGCAGTATATTGTAGCTGTACTGTGGTAATCTGGTTCTGCTGGGGCAGTATATTGTGGCTGCACTGTGGCTATCTGGTTCTGCTGGGGTCAGTTAATTGGCCACTGTGTATCTGTTCTGCTGGGCAGTATGTGCTGCTCCTGTGGTATCTGGTTGCTGGGGCAGTATATTGTTGCTGCACCTGTGGTAATCTGTGTCTGCTGGGGCAGTAATATTGGTTGCTGCTTCTGTGGTATCTAGGTTCTGCTGGGGCAGTCTATTGTGCTGCCACCTGTGGTATTGGTTCTGCTGGGGGCAGTAAAATTTGTGCTGTACTGTGGTATCTGGTCTGCCTGGGGCAGTATATTGGTGCCTGCACTGTGGTACTGGTTTCTGACTGGGCAGTATATTGTGCTGTACTGTGGGTATGGTGGTTCTGCTGGGGCAGTATATTGTTCTGCACTGTGGTATCTGGGTTCTGCTGGGGCAGTCTATTTGTGCTGCACTGTGGTATCTGGTTCTGCTGGGGCGGTATATTGTACTGTACTGTGGTATCTGGTTCTGCTGGGGCAGGTTATATTGTGCTGTACTGTGGGTATCCTAGGTTCTGCTGGGGCAGTATATTGTGCTGCACTGTGGGTATCTGGTTCTGCTGGGGCGGTATAATTGTACTGTGCACTGTGGTATCTGGTTCCTGCTGGGGCCAGTATATTGGTGCTGGCACTGTGGTATCGGTTCTGCTGGGGCAGTATATTGTGCTGCACTGTGCGTATCTGGGTTCTACTGGGGCGGTATATTGTTGCTGTACTGTGGTATCTGGTTCTGCTGGGGCAGTATATTGTTGCTGTCACTGTGGGTATCTGGTTTCTGCTGGGGCAGTATATTGTGCTGCCTGTGGTATCTGGTTCTGCTGGGGCAGTATACTTGTGCTGCACTGGTTCTGGTTCCTGGGCAGTATTACTGTACTGTGTATCTTCTGCTGGGGCAGTATATTGTGCTGCAATGTGGTATCTGGTTCTGCAGGGGCAGTATATTGTGCTGCACTGTGGTATCTGGTTCTGCTGGGGCAGTATATTGTGCTGTACTGTGGTATCTGGTTCTGCTGGGGCGGTATATTGTGCTGCACTGTGGTATCTGGTTCTGCTGGGGCAGTATATTGTACTGCACTGTGGTATCTGGTTCTGCTGGGGCAGTATATTGTGCTGCACTGTGGTAATCTGGTTCTGCTGGGCAGGTATATTGTGCTGCACTGTGGTATCTGGTTCTGCTGGGGCGGTATATTGTGCTGCACTGTGGTATTTGGTTCTGCTGGGGCAGTATATTGTGCTGTACTGTGGTATCTGGTTCTGCTGGGGCAGTATATTGTGCTGCACTGTGGTATCTGGTTCTGCTGGGGCGGTATATTGTGCTGCACTGTGGTATCTGGTTCTGCTGGGGCAGTATATTGTGCTGCACTGTGGTATCTGGTTCTGCTGGGGCAGTATATTGTGCTGCACTGTGGTATCTGGTTCTGCTGGGGCAGTATATTGTGCTGCACTGTGGTATCTGGTTCTGCTGGGGCAGTATATTGTGCTGTACTGTGGTATCTGGTTCTGCTGGGCGGTATATTGTGCTGCACTGTGGTATCTGGTTCTGCTGGGGCAGTATATTGTGCTGCACTGTGGTATCTGGTTTCTGGGGCAGTATATTGTGCTGCACTGTGGTAATCTGGTTCTGCCCTGAGGCGTATATATTGTGGCTGGCACTGTTGGTATCTGGTTCTCGCTGGGGCAGTATATTGCCACTGTGGTCTGGTCTGGCTGGGCAGTATATGCTTACTGTGGTTTGGTTCTGCTGGCGGCAGTATATTGTGCTGCCACTGTGGTATCTGGTTTCTGCTGGGGCAGTATATTGTGCTGCACGTGTGGTATTTGGTTCTAATGGGGCAGTATATTGTGGCTGCACTGTGGTTATCTGGTTCCGAATGGGGGCAGTATTTTGTGCTGCAACTGTGGTAATCTGGTTCTACTGGGGGCAGTATACTTGTGCTGCACTGTTGGTATCTGGTTCTGCTGGGTGCAGTATATTGGTGCTGCACTGTGGGTATCTGGTTCTGATGGGGCAGTATATTGTGCTGGCACTGTGGTATCTGGTTCTGCTGGGGCAGTATAATTGTGCTGCACTGTGGTATCTGGTTCTGCTGGGGCAGTATATTGTGCCTGCACTGTGGTATCTGGTTCTGCTGGGGGCGTATATTGTGCTGCACTGTGGTATCTGGTTCTGCTGGGGCAGTATATTGTGCTGCACTGTGGTATCTGGTTCTGCTGGGGCAGTATATTGTGCTGCACTGTGGTATCTGGTTCTGCTGGGGCAGTATATTGTGCTGCACTGTGGTATCTGGTTCTGCTGGGGCAGTATATTGTGCTGCACTGTGGTATCTGGTTCTGCTGGGGCAGTATATTGTGCTGCACTGTGGTATCTGGTTCTGCTGGGGCAGTATATTGTGCTGCACTGTGGTATCTGGTTCTGCTGGGGCAGTATATTGTGCTGCACTGTGGTATCTGGTTCTGCTGGGGCAGTATATTGTGCTGCACTGTGGTATCTGGTTCTGCTGGGGCAGTATATTGTGCTGCACTGTGGTATCTGGTTCTGCTGGGGCAGTATATTGTGCTGCACTGTGGTATCTGGTTCTGCTGGGGCAGTATATTGTGCTGCACTGTGGTATCTGGTTCTGCTGGGGCAGTATATTGTGCTGCACTGTGTTTGGTTTGCTGGGGCGTATATTGCTGCACTGTGGTATTGTTCTGCTGGGGCAGTATATTGTGCTGCACTGTGGTATCTGGTTCTGCTGGGGCAGTATATTGTGCTGTACTGTGGTATCTGGTTCTGCTGGGGCAGTATATTGTGCTGCACTGTGGTATTTGGTTCTGCTGGGGGCAGTATATTGTGCTGCACTGTGGTATCTGGTTCTGCTGGGGCAGTATATTGTGCTGCACTGTGGTATCTGGTTCGCTGGGGGCAGTATATTGTGCTGTACTGTGGTATCTGGTTCTGCTGGGGCAGTATATTGTGCGCACTGTGGTAATCTGGTCTGCTGGGGCAGTATAATTGTGCTGCACTGTGGTATCTGGTTCTGCTGGGGCAGTATATTGCGCTGCACTGTGGTATCTGGTCTGCTGGGCAGTATATTGTGCTGCACTGTGGTATCTGGTTCTGCTGGGGCAGTTATATTGTGCTGCACTGTGGTATCTGGTTCTGCTGGGGCAGTATATTGTGCTGCACTGTGGTAATCTGGTTCTGCTGGGCAGATATTGTGCTGCACTGTGGTATCTGGTTCTGCTGGGGCAGTATATTGTGCTGCACTGTGGTATCTGGTTCTGCTGGGGCAGTATATTGTGCTGCACTGTGGTATCTGGTTCTGCTGGGGCAGTATATTGTGCTGCACTGTGGTATCTGGTTCTGCTGGGGCAGTATATTGTGCTGCACTGTGGTATTGGTTCTGCTGGGGCAGTATATTGTGCTGCACTGTGGTATCTGGTTCTGCTGGGGCAGTATATTGTGCTGCACTGTGGTATCTGGTTCTGCTGGGGCAGTATATTGTGCTGCACTGTGGTATCTGGTTCTGCTGGGCAGTATATTGTGCTGCACTGTGGTATCTGGTTCTGCTGGGGCAGTATATTGTGCTGCACTGTGGTATCTGGTTCTGCTGGGGCAGTATATTGTGCTGCACTGTGGTATCTGGTTCTGCTGGGGCGGTATATTGTGCTGCACTGTGGTATCTGGTTCTGCTGGGCAGTATATTGTGCTGCACTGTGGTATCTGGTTCTGCTGGGCAGTATATTGTGCTGCACTGTGGTATCTGGTTCTGCTGGGGCAGTATATTGTGCTGCACTGTGGTATCTGGTTCTGCTGGGGCAGTATATTGTGCTGCACTGTGGTATCTGGTTCTGCTGGGGCAGTATATTGTGCTGTACTGTGGTATCTGGTTCTGACTGGGGCAGTATATTGTGCTGTACTGTGGTATCTGGTTTCTGATGGGGCAGTATATTGTGCTGTACTGTGGTATCTGGTCTATCTGCTGGGCAGTATATTGTGCTGCACTGTGGTATCTGGTTCTGCTGGGGCAGTATATTGTGCTGCACTGTGGTATCTGGTACTGCTGGGGCAGTATATTGTGCTGTACTGTGGTATCTGGTTCTGCTGGGGCAGTATATTGTGCTGCACTGTGGTATCTGGTCTGCTGGGGCAGTATATTTGTGCTGCACTGTTGGTATCTGGTTCTGCTGGGGGCAGTATATTGTGCTGCACTGTGGTATCTGGTTCTGCTGGGGCAGTATATTGTGCTGCACTGTGGTATCTGGTTCTGCTGGGGCAGTATATTGTGCTGCAACTGTGGTATCTGGTTCTGCTGGGGCAGTATATTGTGCTGCACTGTGGTATCTGGTTCTGCTGGGGCAGTATATTGTGCTGCACTGTGGTATCTGGTTCTGCTGGGGCAGTATATTGTGCTGCACTGTGGTATCTGGTTTCTGCTGGGGCAGTATTTGTGCTGTACTGTGGTATCTGGTTCTGGGGCAGTATATTGTGCTGCACTGTGGTATCTGGTTCTGCTGGGGCAGTATATTGTGCTGCACTGTGGTATCTGGTTCTGCTGGGGCAGTATATTGTGCTGTACTGTGGTATCTGGTTCTGCTGGGGCAGTATATTGTGCTGTACTGTGGTATCTGGTTCTGGTTCTGATGGGGCAGTATATTGTGCTGTACTGTGGTATCTGGTTCTGCTGGGGCAGTATATTGTGCTGCAGTACTGTGGTATCTGGTTCTGCTGGGGCAGTATATTGTGCTGTACTGTGGTATCTGGTTCTGCTGGGGCAGTATATTGTGCTGTACTGTGGTATCTGGTTCTGCTGGGGCAGTATATTGTGCTGCACTGTGGTATCTGGTTCTGGGGCAGTATATTGTGTGCTGTACTGTGGTATCTGGTTCTGCTGGGGCAGTATATGTGCTGCACTGTGGTATCTGGTTTCTGCTGGGGCAGTATATTGTGCTGCACTGTGGTATCTGGTTCTGCTGGGGCAGTATATTGTGCTGCACTGTGGTATCTGGTTCTGCTGGGGCAGTATATTGTGCTGCACTGTGGTATCTGGTTCTGCTGGGGCAGTATATTGTGCTGCACTGTGGTATCTGGTTCTGCTGGGGCAGTATATTGTGCTGCACTGTGGTATCTGGTTCTGCTGGGGGTATATTGTGCTGCACTGTGGTATCTGGTTCTGCTGGGGCAGTATATTTGTGCTGCACTGTGGTATCTGGTTCTGCTGGGGCAGTATATTGTGCTGCACTGTGGTATCTGGTTCTGCTGGGGCGGTATATTGTGCTGCACTGTGGTATCTGGTTCTGCTGGGGCAGTATATTGTGCTGCACTGTGCTGTGGGTATCTGGTTCTGCTGGGGCAGTATATTGTGCTGCACTGTGGTATCTGGTTCTGCTGGGGCAGTAATATTGTGCTGCACTGTGGTATCTGGTTTCTGCTGGGGCAGTATATTGTGCTGCACTGTTCTGGTATCTGGTTCTGCTGGGGCAGTATATTGTGCTGCACTGTGGTATCTGGTTCTGCTGGGGCAGTATATTGGTGCTGCACTGTGGTATCTGGTTCTGCTGGGGCAGTATATTGTGCTGCACTGTGGTATCTGGTTCTGCTGGGGCAGTATATTGTGCTGCACTGTGGTATCTGGTTCTGCTGGGGCAGTATATTGTGCTGCAACTGTGGTATCTGGTTCTGCTGGGCAGTATATTGTGCTGTATGTGGTATCTGGTTCTGCTGGGGCAGTATATTGTGCTGTACTGTGGTATCTGGTTCTGCTGGGGCAGTATATTGTGCTGCACTGTGGTATCTGGTTCTGCTGGGCGGTATTTGTGCCACTGTGGTATCTGGTTCTTGCTGGGGCGGTATATTGTGCTGTACTGTGGTATCTGGTTCTGCTGGGGCAGTATATTGTGCTGTTACTGTGGTATCTGGTTTCTGCTTGGGCAGTATATTGTTTGCTGCACTGTGGTATCTGGTTCTGCTGGGGCAGTATATTGTGCTGTACTGTGGTATCTGGTTCTGCTGGGGCAGTATATTGTGCTGCACTGCGGTATCTGGTTCTGCTGGGGCAGATATATTGTGCTGCACTTGTGGTATCTGTTCTGCTGGGGCAGTATTTGTGCTGCAATGTGGTATCTGGTTCTGCTTGGGGCAGTATATTGTGCTGCACTGTGGTATCTGGTTCTGCTGGGCAGTATATTGTGCTGCAATGTGGTATCTGGTCTGCAGGCGGCAGTATATTGTGCTGCACTGTGGTATCTGGTTCTGCTGGGGCAGTATATTTTGCTGTACTGTGGTATCTGGTTCTGCTGGGGCAGGTATATTGTGCTGCACTGTGGGTATCTGGTTCTGCTGGGGCAGTATATTGTACTGTACTGTGGTATCTGGTTCTGCTGGGGCAGTATATTGTGCTGCACTGTGGTATCTGGTTCTGCTGGGGCGGTATATTGTGCTGCACTGTGGTATCTGGTTCTGCTGGGGCAGGTATATTGTGCTGTACTGTGGTATTTGGTTCTGCTGGGGCAGTATATTGTGCTGCACTGTGGTATCTGGTTCTGCTGGGGCAGTATATTGTGCTGCACTGTGGTATCTGGTTCTGCTGGGGCAGTATATTGTGCTGCTGCACTGTGGTATCTGGTTTCTGCTGGGGCAGTATATTGTACTGTACTGTGGTATCTGGTTCTGCTGGGGCAGTATATTGTGCTGTACTGTGGTATCTGGTTCTGCTGGGGCAGTATATTGTTGCTGTACTGTGGTATCTGTTCTGCTGGGGCAGTATATTGTGCTGCACTGTGGTATCTGGTTCTGCTGGGGCGGTATATCTGTACTGTACTGTGGTATCTGGTTTCTGCTGGGGCAGTATATTGTGCTGCACTGTGGTATCTTGGTTCTGCTGGGGCGGTTATATTGTGCTGTACTTTGGTATCTGGTTCTGCTGGGGCAGTATATTGTGCTGCACTGTGGTATCTGGTTCTGCTGGGGCAGTATATTGTACTGTACTGTGGTATCTGGTTCTGCTGGGGCAGTATATTGTGCTGTACTGTGGTATCTGGTTCTGCTGGGGCAGTATATTGTGCTGCACTGTGGTATCTGGTTCTGCTGGGGCGGTATATTGTGCTGCACTGTGGTATCTGGTTTCTGCTGGGGCAGTATATTGTGCTGCACTGTGGTATCTGGTTCTGCTGGGGCAGTATATTGTGCTGCACTGTGGTATCTGGTTCTGCTGGGGCGGTATATTGTGCTGTACTGTGGTATCTGGTTCTGCTGGGGCAGTATATTGTGCTGCACTGTGGTATCTGGTTCTGCTGGGGCGGTATATTGTGCTGTACTGTGGTATCTGGTTCTGCTGGGGCAGTATATTGTGCTGCACTGTGGTTCTGCTGACCTTGGCTTGCCTTTTGGCGGCAGCAGCCACGAGTACCAAACCGAAGGAGTGACAACCCGGCCGTGTGGAGCAGTAAATTTGTCGCCTGAGCATCAACTGCCCAATGAAAGAAGGAATCTTCCAGGACTCGGTCTCAGACGTGTTGGACACTAAGGAGCCGTTACTTCACTTCCCTACAACATAAACTGAATGGAAGAAGCGTCAGTATCTGTCGGGGACCACGATGATGCCGTGCGGTGTGTACCACGCTCCAGCGAGATTCCCACAGTTCTTGAAGACTATAGGGATGTTCCTCACCAATACATCTTGGTGGTCCTAGACAAGGACCTGAGATCTTCTGAGGGTCCGATCTTCTGCTCCACGCTCTGGAGAGGTTTTCACTTTCCTGGGTCACATGATTTCATGATTTCTCCACGTGGATCTAGAGAAATGTTCTGCACTTCTGGGACGGTCACAAACCGTGGTTCTCGAGGCTCTTCAGAGATTTCTTGGCTTTGTAAAGTATCAATTTTTTCAGAAGTCTCAGGTTTCGCCTCTTAGTGCCGTAACCGAGAAGAGAACAATTACTCAGACAAGGCGCCTTCTGTGGTACATGCTCTGTATGATATCAAGTCCTACTTCATCATCTACATCCATACAAGCCAGCTTTTTGGTGGTTGATGCCTCCTCAAGTGAAATAGGTGCTTTTAAGTACCTTCCAGAATAAGTACCGTATTTTTCGCCCCATGAGACGCACTTTTTTCCCCAGAAAATGGGGGGAAAATGGGGTGAAAGTGCCCCTGCGTCTTATGGGGTGAATACTAATGTGCGCTTCCATTATGGAAGCGCTCATTAGCACCGAAAGACTCTGTACTCAACGCTTCTTGGACCTCCGTTCGCTGTGCGGGCGTTCTGGGACCATGGCATGGGGGCTGATATGGGGGTTACTAAAAGGCATGGAGGCTGAAATGAGGCATAGGGAATCATATAAAGTGAGGCATGAGGGCTGATATGGGAAATAAGGTGAGGCATGAGGGCGGATATGGGGGCTAAAGTGAGGCATGGGGGTGATGGGGAATAAAGACATGAGGCATGGGGGCTGATATGGGGGCTAAAGTGAGGCATTGGGGCTGATATGGGGGCTAAAATCAGGCATGGGGGCAATTATGGGAACTAAAGTGAGGCAATTGATATGGGGAAGCTGATATGGGACTAAAGTGAGGCATAGGGGCTGATATGGGGACTAAAGTGAGGCATAGGGGCTGATATGGGACTAACTCGGGCATGGGGGCTATTATCGGGACTAAAGTGAGGCATGAGGGCTGATATGGGGAA
>ONZH01027802.1:0-17102 GCA_900303285.1 Rhinella marina
AGTTCCAAGAGATGCTTAGCACTTGTTGGCCCTTTTGCCTTCACTCGCGGTCTGGAGACTGTGGAGGCCAGGTCATCTGGCGTATCACCCCATCCTCTCCTTCTTGGTCAAATAGCCCTTACAAAGCCGTGAGGTTGTTGGGGTCATTTCCTGTTGATAAATAATGATGGTCAACTAAAACGCAAACCGGATGGAATAGCATGACACTGCAAGATGCTGTGGTAGCCATGCTGGTTCAGTATGCATTCAATTTTGAATAAATCCCACAGTGTCACCAGCAAAGCACCCCCACACCATCACATCCTCCTCCTCCATGCTTCATGGTGGGAACCAGGCATGTAGATCCATCTGTTCACCTTTTCTGTATCGCACAAAGACACGGTGGTTGGAACCAAAAATCTCAAATTTGGACTCATTAGACCAAAGCACAGATTTCCACTGGTGTAATGTCCATTCCTTGTGTTCTTTAGCCCAAACAAGTCTCTTCTACCTGTTGCCTGTCCTTAGCAGTGGTTTCCTAGCAGCTATTTTACCATGAAGGCCTGCTGCACACAGTCTCCTTTTAACAGTTGTTGTAGAGATGTGCCTGCTGCTAGAACTCTGTGTGTCTCCTAATCTGAGCTGCTGTTAACTCCTGCGATTTCTGAGGCTGGTGACTCGGATGAACTTATCCTCTGCAGCAGAGGTGACTCTTGGTCTTCCTTTCCTGGGGCGGTCCTCATGTGAGCCAGTTTCTTTGTAGCGCTTGATGGTTTTTGCCACTGCACTTGGGGACACTTTCAAAATTTTCCCAATTTTTCGTACTGACTGACCTTCATTTCTTAAAGTAATGATGGCCACTCGTTTTTCTTTACTTAGCTGCTTTTTTCTTGCCATAAATACAAATTCTAAACAGTCTATTCAGTAGGACTATCAGCTGTGTATCCACCTGACTTCTGCCCAACACAACTCATGGTCCCAATCCCATTTATAAGGCAAGAAATCCCACTTATTAAACTTGACAGGGCACACCTGTGAAGTGAAAACCATTTCAGGTGACTACCTCTTGAAGCTCATCAAGAGAATGCCAAGAGTGTGCAAAGCAATAATCAAAGCAAAAGGTGGCTACTTTGAAGAACCTAGAATATAAGACATATTTTCAGTCGTTTCACACTTTTTTGTTAAGTATATAATTCCACATGTGTTAATTCATGGTTTTGATGCCTTCAGTGTGAATCTACAATTTTCATAGTCATGAAAATACTGAAAACTCTTTGAATGAGAAGGTGTGTCCAAACTTTTGGTCTGTACTGTATATACTTCAGTCCAGTGAACAATTATGTAGTGTGCGGCCCATTTGCCTCAGTCTAAAGAGTACGTTTTTTCACTCAGTTATATATACTACAGTGCAGTAAACAATTATTTAGTGTTCTGTACAGTAGCCGCAGTCTAAACAGTACATTTTTTTCTCTCAGTTATATATACTACAGTTCAGTGAACAATTATGTAGTGTGTGGCACAGTAGCCACAGCCTAAAGAGTACTTTTTTCTCTCAGTATTATATATACTACAGTGCAGTGAACAATTATGTACTGTGCGGCACAGTAGCCACAGTCTAAAGAGTATGTTTTTTTTCTCTCAGTTATATATACTACAGTACAGTGAACAATTCTGTAGTGTGCGGTACACTAGCCGCAGTCTAAAGAGTACGTTTTTTTCTCGCAGTTATGTATACTACAATGTAGTGAACAATTCTGTAGTGTGCTGTACAGTAGCCGCAGCCTAAAGAGTAGGTTTTTTTCTCTTAGTTATATATACTACAGTGCAATGAACAATTCTGTAGTGTGCTGTACAGTAGCCACAGACTAAAGAGTACGTTTTTTCTCTTAGTTATATATACTACAGTCCAGTAAACAATTATGTAGTGTGCGGCACGGTAGCCACAGTCTAAAGAGTATGTTTTTTCTCTCAGTTATATATACTACAGTGCAGTAAAAAATTCTGTAGTGTTCTGTACAGTAGCCGCAGTCTAAACAGTACATATTTGCTCTCAGTTATATATACTACAGTGCAGTGAACAAGTATGTGGTATGCGGTACAGTAGCCACAGTCTAGAAAATACGTTTTTTTCTCTCAGTTATATATACCACAGTCCAGTGAACACATATGTAGTGTGCGGTACAGTATCCTCAGTGTAAAGAGTACGTTTTTTGTCTCAGTTATATATACTACAGTCCAGTGAACAATTATGTAGTGTGCGGCACAGTAGCCGCAGTCTAAAGAGTATGTTTTTTTCTCTCAGTTATATATAACTACAGTGCAGTGAACAATTATGTAGTGTGCGGCACAGTAGCCGCAGTCTAAAGAGTATGTTTTTTCTCTCAGTTATATATACTACAGTGCAGTGAACAATTCTGTAGTGTGCTATACAGTAGCCACAGTCTAAAGAGTACGTTTTTTCTCTCAGTTATGTATACTACAGTCCAGTGAACAATTATGTAGTGTGCGGCACAGTAGCCACTATCTAAACCATACGTTTTTTTCTCTCAGTTATATATACTACAGTGCAGTGAACAATTATGTGGTATGTGGCACAGTAGCCGCAGTCTAGAAAATATGTTTTTTCTCTCAGTTATATATACTACAGTCCAGTGAACAATTATGTACTGTGCGACACAGTAGCCACAGTCTAAAGAGTACGTTTTTTCGCTCAGTTATATATACTACAGTGCAGTGAATAATTCTGTAGTGTGCTATGCAGTAGCCGCAGTCTAAAGAGTACGTTTTTTCTCTCAGTTATATATACTACAGTTCAGTGAACAATTATGTGGTGTGCGGTACAGTAGGCGCAGTCTAGAAAATAATTTTTTTTCTCTCAGTTTTATAAACTACAGTCCAGTGAACAATTGTGTAATGTGTGGCACAGTAGCGGCAGTCTAAAGAGTACGTTTTTTTTCTCTCAGTTATATATACTAGAGTCCAGTGAACAATTATGTAGTGTGCGGCACAGTAGCGGCAGTGTAAAGAGTACGTTTTTTCTCTCAGTTATATATACTACAGTCCAGTGAACAATTATGTGGTGTGCGGCACAGTTGGTGCAGTCTAGAAAATATGTTTTTTCTCTCAGTTATATATACTACAGTCCAGTGAACAATTGTGTAATGTGCGGCACAGTAGCCGCAGTCTAAAAAGTACGTTTTTTTCTCTCAGTTATATATGCTACAGTGCAGTGAACAATTCTGTAGTGTGTGGCCTAGTAGACGCAGTCTAAAGAGTACGTTTTTCTCTCAGTTATATATACTACAATCCAGTGAACAATTATGTGGTGTGCGGCACAGTAGCCGCAGTCTAGTGGTGACACCAACACGTGATCAAGTTAGTTGAGGTAGCAGGTGAGCCACCAAAACATGTAGCCTGACACAGCATGGCGGTGAACCCAGAGTGACCATGTTAGACTGAGGTAGCAGGTGAAGCACATAAAATTTTACCCTGACACAACATGGCGATTACACCCCCAATTGACCAAGTTGCTTTAGGTAGCTGGTGAACCACCCAAAAATTTATCCTGACACAGCATGGCGGTGACAACAGAGTGACCAAGTTAGAATGAGGTAGCAGGTGAACCACCCAAAAATTTACCTTGACACAGCATGGCGGTGACACCACCAATGCCTTGGTCAGACTGAGAATGCAGTCAAATGGCTGTAAGTGAGCCTCCCAAAAATTTGTTTTGGAGTGTCTGAAGTTGACCCTCCAGAAAAATTGTTTTGGAGTGTCTGTAGTTGACCCTCCTGAAAAATATTTTTTGTGTGTCTGTAGTTGACGCTCCTAAAAGATTTATTGGAGAGAGGGCCTGTAGGTGGCCCTTCGTAAACATTGTTTGTAAAGAGCGCCAGTTGGCCCTCAGAAAAGTTGCCTGTAGGCTCAGCGTTTGTGTGCGAAGAGAAGGAGGGGGAGGAGAGGATACATAAAGAATCTTCATGTTGAGCTGATTTCCCCCGGTGGAGATTTGAATTCCGGTGAAATCCAGGCTTTATTCATTTTAATAAGCGTCAGCCTGTCAGCGCTGTCAGTTGAAAGGCGTGTGCGCTTATCAGTGATGATGTCACCAGCTGCACTGAAGACTCGCTCTGACAACACACTAGTGGCAGGGCAGGCCATCACCTCCAAGGCATACAGCGCCAGTTCAGGCCACGCGTCCAGCTTTGCAACCCAGTAGTTTTATGGAGCAGAGTAATCACGCAGGACGATGGTATGGTCAACTATGTACTCCCTCACCATCTTTGTGAACAGTTACCCCCTACTCTGCCTAGACTGTGGACGGGTGACATAGTCTTGCTGGGGTGCCATAAAACTAGCAAAGGCCTTGTAGAGTGTTCCCCTTCCAGTGCTTGACAAGCTGCCTGCTGCCCTCCTCTCCCCCACTAGTTGGCCCACAGAACTACGTCCTCTGCCGCTAGCGGTGTCAGATGGGAAGGATAGTTTCAGCTTGTGCATCAGGGCCTGTTGATATTGATTCACTCTCATACTCCTTTCCTCTACAGGAATGAGAGTAGAAAAGTTATGCTTGTTCTGGGGGTCCAGGAGGGTGAACACCCAGTAATCGGTGTTGGCAAAAATGCTTCTAACGCAAGGGTCACGGGAAAGGCAGCCTAACATGAAGTCAGCCATGTGCGCCAGAGTCCCAACACGCAATAATTCCCTCTCCTCAATAGGCGGACTCTCCATTTCCTCCTCCTCCAACTCCTCCTCTTCAGGCCATACGCACTCAACAGATCAGAAGGAATGAGCATTGGTACCCTCTTCAGTCTCGCCAACATTCTCCTCCTCTTCCTCCTCATCCTACTTCTCCCCCTCCTCCAATACACGCTGAGAAACAGACCTGAGGGTGCTCTGGCTATCAAGCAACGCATATTCTTCCCCCATCTTCTGTGACAAGCACAAAGCCTCTGACTTCATGCTGAGCAGTGAGTTTTTCAGGAGACAAAGCAACGGGATGGTGACGCTGATAATGGCGGCATCGCCGCTGACCATCTGTGTTGACTCATCAAAGTGGCTTAACACCTGACAGATATCAGACATCCACGTCCCCTTCTCATTGTAGACTTGAAGAAAGTGACTAACCTGACTACCATTTCTCGTGGAAGTTGTCATCTGTCTAAAATTGCTCTGCGCTGCTGGTAAACCCTGGCTAACATGTGTAATGTGAAATTTCATCGCGTGGGCATGTCGCACAACAGTCGGTGAGCTGTCAGTTGTAAGCGCCATTGCACAGCCCTGAGAGTGGCAGCATCTGTGGTTGACTTGCGGAAGTGCGCACAGATGCGTAGCACATTGGTGAGCAAATCAGACAAATTGGGGTAGGTCTTGAGGAAACGCTGAACCACAAGATTGAACACGTGGGCCAGGCATGACACATGCGTGAGTCTGCTGAGTTGCAGATCCGCCACCAGGTTATGTCTGTTGTCACACACAACCATGCCTGGTTGGAGGTTCAGCAGCGCCAGCCAAAGATCGGTCAGCGCCATGATGCCCTGTAACAGCTCTTTGGCGGTGTGCCTTTTGTCACCTAGAGCTACCGACTGAAGGTGCCGTGCTCACGGATGGTAATTGAAAGTAGGAGGAGGAGGAGGGTTGGAGGAAGAGGCATAATAAGTCTGAGAAACCGTGACCGAGGCAGGCCCCGCAATCCTCGGTGTGGGCAGTACATGAGCGGCCCCAGGGTCAGGCTCGGTCCCAGCCTCCACCAAGTTAACTCAATGTGCCATCAGGGAGATATAGTGTCCCTGCCCGGCAGCACTTGTCCACGTGTCCGTTATTTAGGTGGACCTTCTCAGTAACCGCGTTGGTCAGGGCACGGATGATGTTCTCTGACACGTGCTGGTGTAGGGCTGGGATGGCACATCGGGAAAAATAGTGGCGGCTGGGGACCAAGTACCGAGGGACAGCCACCGCCATCAGGTTGCGGAAAGCCTCAGTCTCCACCAGTCTATAGGTCAGCATCTCCAGGCTCAGCAGTTTGGAGATGTGGACGTTTAGGGCTTGTGGATGTGGGCGGGTAGAATTGTATTTGCGCTTGCGCTCAAATGTCTGATGTAAAGACAGCTGAACTCTGCGCTGGGGGACACATTGGTGGAGGGTGTGGAGGAATGTGGAGGTGAAGTGGTGGTTGTAGGGTGGTCGGCGCTCGTGCCTGGGTCCTGGGCTCGCAGAGCCAGCATGTGACACAGGGGAAGGAGCAGTGGTGTGACCCGCAGGAGGTGGTGAACAGCTTTGGTTCAATTGAGTCGTGTGTTTAGCACTCATATGCCGGCGCATACTGGTAGTGGTTAGGCTGGTAGTGGTGGATCTCCTGCTGATCCTGGTGTGGCACAGGTTGCATAACACAGTCCGTCGGTCATCCTCACTTTCTTTAAAGAACCTCCAGACTTGCGAACATCTAGGCCTCGGCCTTACTGCCCTGACAACAACGTCACTGTCTGACAACCATGTCTCATCATCATCATCATCCGACACCTCTTGACACACTACTTGCACTAAGTCCACACTCTCATCACCCACAGATTGCGAAAGTTTGAAATTTTGGGCATCAGGACAGAGCAACTGCTCCGGTTGCTGCTGAGCAGTGGTTTGTGACTCTGGGAAGGGTCCTGAAAAGAGTTCCTGGGAGTATGCCAGATCTGAATCCATATTTTACATGGGGTAGCCAGGCTGGGGGGAAGGAGGTTGAGCTGGAGGAGCCAGAGGTCTACTCCCTTGGCTAGCATGGTTGAACTGCGTGGAAGACTGGGTGGTGGATAAATTACTGGACAAATTATCCGCTATCCACGTCATCACCTGTTCGCACTGTTGTGGTTTCAATAGTGCTGTACCACGTGACCCTGTTGCGAGATGAAGCTAGGGAGCGAACCTCTGCTGCGTTCCACTGCTCCTTCATCAGCAGGTACTATGTCACCCTGCCCAGGACCACGGCTTCTGCCCGCCTACATAATTTGGACCTCGACCCTTAGCCCTTGGGTTCAACATTTTGTGTATTCACTAAACTGTAGAATTAATATCTGAGGCCAAAACCGTTTTCAGTAGACTGTAGAATTTCTTTCTGAGGCCAAAAACGTATTCTCTAGACTGCGGCTAGTGTACCGCACACCACACAATTTTTCACTGGACTGTAGTATATATAATTATAAAAAAACAAAAACATATTCTCTAGACTGCGGCTAGTGTACCGCACACCACACAATTTTTCACTAAACTGTATTAAATGTATCTGAGAGAAAAAACGCATTCTCTAGACTGCTGCTAGTGTACCGCACAACACAGAATTTTTCACTGGACTGTATTAAATGGATCTGAGAGAAAAAACGTTTTCTCTAGACTGCGGCTAGTGTACCGCACACCACACAATTTTTCACTGGACTGTAGTATATATAAGTGAGAGAAAAAACATATTTTCTAGACTGCGGCTACTGTAGCGCACACCACAGAATTGTTCACTGGACTGTAGTCAACGCCATGCTGTGTCAGGCTAAATTTTTGGGTGGTTCAGCTGCTATCTTAGTCTAGCCAAGCCACTCTGGGGTTCACCGCCATACTGTAAACTGCAATCTCAGTCTTAACAAGTCATCCTGGGGTTCACCCTGTTAAAGAAATTTAGTTAGTTGGTGAACACAATTGTGCTAGGGTTGTATTTCATTATCAGTTGGTTTCCATCTCCTTATATCCATGTCTCTTATATCTTATAATCTCTAATCTCCATTAGATGTCACATATGCTTAAAAATAAAAATGACTAGGCGGAGCCTGGCAGCAGAGCCGGATGCACGCTAGTGTGTGAGCTCTGTAGCAGATCGGCGGCAACCGGGCTTTTTTCAGCATAATATAATAGCTACCATGGGCAAACCAGGAAAAGACAAGCCCCGGGAGACCCCTGGATCACAGAAATCGAACCCACAAGCTGGAGGTCTGGAGAAATTCATGCGAAAAGCGGAGTTTGCTGAGACGCGACAGGAATCCAAGATGGCGCCGAACAAGACACCTCGCGCCTCCAGAGCCCGTGCGGAGGAATCAGAAGAAGACGGGGAGGGTGAAGCTGCTGAGGTGAGAGACCCTGACGAGAGGCCGGTCTCTCGTTCCTTCATGAGGGAACTTTTGCAAGAAGCCATAGATCCCCTTGTACAGGAGATAAAGGAGCTTAAGAGGGAGATGCTACAGCTAGGGGATGGGGTGGAATCGTTGGAGGTGAATCAGGGAGCCATATTGGAGTTCGATTCTGCTGTCTCCCATAATTTGGACTCGACCCAAGCGCATATAAATACCCTATATAATCTCATAGAAGACCAGGAGAATAGGAGTAGACGTAATAATCTGCGCCTAAAGGGGTTTCCTGAGTCGATCCAACCTGAGGCCATTATGGAGGCCCTTACTGATTTTTTCCTAAAGCTGTTGGGAGATGGAGATGCCCAGGATGTGGCTATGGACAGAGCCCACAGAGCGCTTCGCCCTCTTCCTAAAGCGGGGGAATCCCCGAGGGACATTATCTGCCGCCTGGTTCACTATCCTGTGAAGGAGAAGATTGTGAAGGCGGTGCGCAATGCCTCTAAGCTCTACTACACGGATGCAGAAGTTTCGATATTCCAAGATCTCTCTACGGCTACATTGCAGAAAAGAAGAATGCTGAAGCCCTTGCTAGAGGTCCTCAAAGGAAAACGGCTGCTTTATAGGTGGCTACACCCGTTCGGTCTCCTGATCTCTTTTCCGGATCGCAAGATGGTGGTGAGAGCACCGCGCGACTTGGACAGAGTTTATGCGGCGTTGCATATTGAGGCCTTACAAATAGACGACTGGACTCCAGTGCGGAACATCGCTTCTCTACCGGAGCTTCCATATGTGGAGCCCTGGTCGTCAACAAAGGGCCAAGAAGAAGCAAAGACGCCTCTCTCCTCAGAGGCAACGGGACTCTCCTACCTGATCTCAGGGGTGGCAGATGTTCTATGGCTCTTCTGCTTGCGTGGGGGAACGGAATCCGCTTAGGGTTTCAGCTGCACCCCCTATGCAGTCCTGCTGCTCTACTTTTATTACATGGACTGGTTACATCAGTTTTGCCGGTTGCAGATGTTTTCGAGTAACCTTACCTGTTTTGTTTTTGCATTTTTCCTGGCAGTACCTCGGTTGGATCCGCAGATTGTATCCCTGTACACTGTTGCCTTATATGGGTTATAACTGATAATGCTATTATGCTCGGTATTTTGTTGGTCCGTGGGACTCCTTGGGTTTGTTCCAGGTGGGGGCACTCTAGTTAGGCGCTATATTTAACTCTTGTAGGAATTTGAGATGCCCCCAGGTTGGAACTACTGCTTATGTCCTTGATATTTTTATGCCTTGGCCCAAATAGGCAGCCCGGTGGCCCTAGATCTGTTGTTGTTTTTAGTCTAGCTCCACCCACTGTCTCCTACACCCCTTTCCCTGCTCCGGGGATGGAGAACACATGAGCGGTGCTTGAATACACTTTTTGTAGGCTTATGTTTTTTCTCCGGCTCCGGAGGTCCCTTTCTGGAACTCCTGTATTGGAGCCCCGCGGGGGTGTCACCTGACAGGCGATTTGTTCTTTGTTATAGACTGTATTGGTTTTGCATTCTCCTAGTATTTTCCCGTCACCTCTTCATTCTTACTAAGGATACTGATGTGAGTGGACATAGCTGGTGGTCTCATTACTTGAAGGGATATGGCTACTATTAACATATGTACATACAATGTCAAAGGGCTGAATGTTCCATCCAAGAGAAATCAGATTCTCCAAATGCTTAGAAAGAAGCACGTAGATATTTTGATGCTTCAGGAGACCCATTTTAAATCTGGGAAAGTCCCTAGGTTGGAACATTCGGCATATAATCAGTGGTTCCACAGTACGTCTGCACTGTCACGCTCTAAAGGAGCCAGCATTGCTATCCATAGAAAATTGCCCCTTGAGAAACGTTCTGTCCTTGTAGATCCCTTAGGCAGATATATTTTTGTCAAGGGGTTAATCGGGACGCAAATGTATACTTTTGCTAACTGGTACGCCCCTAATGAACATCAGGTGCCGTGGTTATTGACTACCTCACGATTATTGCATGATTTTGCAGAAGGTGTGTTACTGCTGGGAGGCGACTTTAATATTGCTCTTGACCCACGCACTGATACCTCTTCAGGGAAATCTGCTATAGCAATAAGGGCTCTGGGTAAGATTAAGACGTCCTTACTTGACTTGGGGCTGGCAGACATTTGGAGGGCTCTGCATCCCCAAGATAGGGATTTTACCTTTTACTCAGCTGCCCATAAATCCTACCAGAGATTGGATTACTTGTTCTTGCCGGTCCGGCTCATGTCTCATTGCGTCAAGGCCTCTATTGGCTCGATCCTTTTATCGGATCATGCACCTGTATACTTGGAACTCCGGGCTCCCCACCTTATGCCTAAGGAGTACAGATGGCGTATCAACGAGACATTGTTGAGTAGAGAGGTGCACGTTCGGGATATTGAGTCGGTCCTGCGGGAATATTTTCAGCTTAATTCGTCCCCCCACCTTTCCCCTGGTATCATCTGGGAAGCACACAAGGCAGTGGTGAGAGGCAAGTTAATCTCCCTAGGTACCTTCGTTAAAAAACAAAGGGACAGATTCTTGGTCGATTTGTATAAGGAGATAGTTGAATTAGAGATAAGACATAAACATTCTTTATCAGTGGAGACCATGGATGCCTTGAATGCCAAACGATCCAAGCTAAAATCCCTTCTGAACACAAGGTCAGCGAAGCTGTTCTTGTCCTCGCAATTTAGGTACTATGCGCCCGGCGACAAGGCTTCAAGATTCATGCTCTCTCAGATTAAGAAAAGGAAGGCGTTGTCTTACATACATTCCATTAAATCTACTTCTGATAGAATGGTGTATACCACAAGCCAAATAGCGGAAACATTCACTGATTACTAATTATAATTTGAGGCCGTCCGAACCTCAGGAGGCTTTAGATGATAGGACTAGGGAGATTGACGGTTGGCTTTCCTCTTTATGTCTACCCAAACTCTCGGTGGCCCAATCATCTATATTAGCCAGGGCATTTACGCTGAAGGAGTTAAACACAGCTCTTAAAAACACCCCTTTACGTAAAAGCCCGGGACCAGATGGCCTCACCGCGGTTTACTATAAAACCTTTCGTGAAGTCCTCCTTCCTCACCTGCTGGCAGTGTGTAATGACATCTTGAAAGGGGGTCTGTTGCCTCCGCAGATGCTGGCGGCCCAGATAACTATAATCCCCAAAGAGGGCAAAGATCCTAAAGCCTGTTCTAGTTACAGACCCATCTCGCTACTAAATTGTGATCTGAAACTAGTAGCAAAGATGCTAGCTATGAGACTTCAGCCTTGGCTCCCTTCATTGATTGAAAGGGACCAAGTAGGATTTGTCTCAGGACGGGAGGGTCGTATGAATGTAATGAGACTAGTTCATATTATCCACCATGTTCATAAACTGTCCAAGCCATTAGTCCTTCTCGGCACAGATGCCGAGAAGGCTTTTGACAGGATTGACTGGCTCTTTATGACTAGGGTCCTGAGGCATTTGGAGATTCCCACACAGTTTATTGATGCAGTGATGGCAATGTATACAGCTCCCTCAGCTAGAGTGTTGGTGAATGATACACTTTCCCCCTCGTTCTTTATAAGTAATGGAACGAGGCAGGGATGCCCGCTCTCCCCACTGCTTTTCGTCCTAACAGTGGAACCCCTGTTGCAGGCGCTTCGTCTAGAAGGAGATATTGAGGGGATCACCGTAGGTGGCCGCCAACATAGAGTGGTGGCATTTGCTGATGACCTCCTTATGATTATTTCTAACCCGGACCTAGCATTCCCTGCGGTTCAGAAAATCTTGGAGAGATTTAGTGACTACTCTAACTTTAAAATAAACCTGTCTAAGTCCCAGGTCTTGAATGTTACACTCTCACGAGCGGCTCAGAATAGGTTGGAAAGAACATCCCCCTTTATTTGGTCATCTACCTCTATTAAATTTCTAGGCATTCATCTGACGGCCAATCTAGATGATTTATATAAAGTGAACTACCTTCCATTGTCAAAAAGTATTAAAGCTACTATAGACTCATGGGAGGTGCCCTTCATATCCTGGTTTGGTAGGAGGGCACTTATTAAAACTGTCTTGCTCCCTAATCTTCTCTATTATCTGCAGGTACTTCCTATTCCCTTACCCCATGCCTACTTCGCACAGTTCCGTAGACTGTTCAGTAGGTTCCTTTGGCAGAATAAAAAAGCTTGTTTGCCTTATAGCCAGACCATTCAGCCTATCCAAAAAGGGGGGATGGGGGTCCCGGACCTCTATATCTACTATAAGGCGGTTCAGGGAATGAGAGGTCTGGAATGGCTACGAGGAAATGAAGAGAGACCGGACATACATCTTGAACAGGCAATATTAGGAAGCCCTCTTAGATCTCTTCTTCTGCTTGTCCCTGAGGGATTGAAAGGTGTACTGGGCTCATTAGACCCTCTTACCAGAGCCACGGTTATGTGTTGGCGCTCCACCCTTTCTTCTCTCTTGCTGTCTCCTTCCCTTTCACCTATTGTTCAGGTAAGGGATGTTTTTCTTAAGGCCCATCCTCGATTTATAGATACGCTTTTGGGAGAACAGAGGTCAAACTGTACCCCGGTGGTTGATCTATATGACGATCATGGAGATTCATTGGATTCTCTACTAAATAGAGATGAGCGAGTAGTGTTCGATCGAGCTGGTATTCGATCGAATACTACGATATTCGGCGTACTCGATTTAATTCGAGTATAATGGCGATGGCGCACCTAGAATTCGTTTCCCCTCCCACCTTCCCTGGCGCTCTTTTTCCACCAATCACCATGCAGGGGGGGTATGACAGGCACGCTGAGCACGCTGGCAGCGCGAAAACGGCGTCTACATGGATTGTCTGGAAAAACCATGTGACCTCGAATATTAAAAACTCAGCTCTTCCTGCTCGTACGCATATGCTGCGTGAACTTAGTCAGGGACAGAGGCTGGAGAAGGGAGAGACAGGTTTTAGCTGTTGGACAGGCAGGAGCGTGATTAAAAGCCCTTATCAGGGCTACTATAGTGCACTTCAGCGATAGCTTACTACAATATAGACTTTACAGAGAACGGCTGCTGTATTCAGGGATAGCTGCTGGAGTAGGGACAGAGAGAGGCATTAGTGGTGTATTAGGTGCTCTGCTACATACCAAACTATATTTGGCACTACTGCTGTGTACCTTGAACTATAAAATATATAGGCCTTATAATTGGCAACTGTACTGTGCGTCCTCTGGCAAAATTATTAAAATACCTGCTGTTAATACCCACCGTCTGAAAAGTTAGTACACGGCTGTGTACCTTGAACTCTAAAATATTAGGCCTTATAATTGGCAACTGTACTGTGCGTTCTCTGGCAAAATTATTAAATACCTGCTGTTAATACCCACCGTCTGAAAAGTTAGTACACGGCTGTGTACCTTGAACTCTAAAATATTAGGCCTTATAAATTGGCAACTGTACTGTGCGTCCTCTGGCAAAATTATTAAAATACCTGCTGTTAATACCACCGTCTGAAAAGTTAGTACACGGCTGTGTACCTTGAACTCTAAAATATTAGGCCTTATAATTGGCAACTGTACTGTGCGTCCTCTGGCAAAATTATTAAAATACCTGCTGTTAATACCCACCGTCTGAAAAGTTAGTACACGGCTTGTGTACCTTGAACTATAAAATATTAGGCCTTATAATTGGCAACTGTACTGTGCGTCCTCTGGCAAAATTATTAAAATACCTGCTGTTAATACCCACCGTCTGAAAAGTTAGTACATGGCTGTGTACCTTGAACCTCTAAAATATTAGGCCTTATAATTGGCAACTGTACTGTGCGTCCTCTGGCAAAATTATTAAAATACCTGCTGTTAATACCCACCGTCTGAAAAGTTAGTACACGGCTGTGTACCTTGAACTCTAAAATATTAGGCTTATAATTGGCAACTGTACTGTGCGTTCTCTGGCAAAATTATTAAAATACCTGCTGTTAATACCCACCGTCTGAAAAGTTAGTACACGGCTGTGTACCTTGAACTATAAAATATTAGGCCTTATAATTGGCAACTGTACTGTGCGTCCTCTGGCAAAATTATTAAAATACCTGCTGTTAATACCCACCGTCTGAAAAGTTAGTACACGGCTGTGTACCTTGAACTCTAAAATATTAGGCCTTATAATTGGCAACTGTACTGTGCGTCCTCTGGCAAAATTATTAAAATACCTGCTGTTAATACCCACCGTCTGAAAAGTTAGTACACGGCTGTGTACCTTGAACTCTAAAATATTAGGCCTTATAATTGGCAACTGTACTGTGCGTCCTCTGGCAAAATTATTAAAATACCTGCTGTTAATACCCACCGTCTGAAAAGTTAGTACACGGCTGTGTACCTTGAACTCTAAAATATTAGGCCTTATAATTGGCAACTGTACTGTGCGTTCTCTGGCAAAATTATTAAAATACCTGGTGTTAATACCCACCGTCTGAAAAGTTAGTACACGGCTGTGTACCTTGAACTCTAAAATATTAGGCCTTATAATTGGCAACTGTACTGTGCGTCCTCTGGCAAAATTATTAAAATACCTGCTGTTAATACCCACCGTCTGAAAAGTTAGTACACGGCTGTGTACCTTGAACTCTAAAATATTAGGCCTTATAATTGGCAACTGTACTGTGCGTCCTCTGGCAAAATTATTAAAATACCTGCTGTTAATACCCACCGTCTGAAAAGTTAGTACACGGCTGTGTACCTTGAACTCTAAAATATTAGGCCTTATAATTGGCAACTGTACTGTGCGTCCTCTGGCAAAATTATTAAAATACCTGCTGTTAATACCCACCGTCTGAAAAGTTAGTACACGGCTGTGTACCTTGAACTCTAAAATATTAGGCCTTATAATTGGCAACTGTACTGTGCGTCCTCTGGCAAAATTATTAAAATACCTGCTGTTAATACCCACCGTCTGAAAAGTTAGTACACGGCTGTGTACCTTGAATTCTAAATATTAGGCCTTATAATTGGCAACTGTACTGTGCGTCCTCTGGCAAAATTATTAAAATACCTGCTGTTAATACCCACCGTCTGAAAAGTTAGTACACGGCTGTGTACCTTGAACTCTAAAATATTAGGCCTTATAATTGGCAACTGTACTGTGCGTTCTCTGGCAAAATTATTAAAATACCTGGTGTTAATACCCACCGTCTGAAAAGTTAGTACACGGCTGCAAATATTGTAACCAAAAAAAAATAAAATGCGGAGGGGGGCTAGCGGAATAGGACGTGGACGTGGACGAGGACGGGGGCGCGGAAATGCTGTTGGGGGCCTTGTTGAAGCCAGTGGGGATACAATGTGTGCTGGTGAGGATCAGCCAGGATCCCGCTCATCCAGAATCCCTGCCTTTATGGGACAGTTAAGCAGGGGCGGGTTACACCGCTGTTGAGGCCTGAGCAGGTTGAACAGGTGTGCAATGATAGCCGATAGCGCTTCACACAGTTGTCCACCAGCCAGTCATCCACACAGTCTCACTCTGACCTCCTTCCTCCACACCTGGCCAACAGTGTCATCCCACCATTGACCCCTCCCAGGAGCTCTTTTCGGGTCCTTTTTCAGATGTGCCGGAAGAATCCCAGGAGCTAGCAGAGGAATTTGTTTGTAGTGATGCCCAAACACTGGAGTTTTCGCCATCTCCTGCTGATGTGGACCCTGAGCCAGCATCTGTTATCATGAGCGATGATGATGATGAGACGCAGTTGCCATCAAGGGAGGCTGTTGGAATGTCCAGTGGGCAGGAGGAGGAGCAGAGTGAGGAAGTGGAAGAGGAGGTGGTGGATGACGAAATGACCGACCCCACTTGGCCAGGGGTGATGTCCAGCGAGGAAAGCAGTGGAGAGGTGGTGGTCTGCGCAGCACCGAAAAAGGCAGCAAGAGGCAGAGGGATGTCCACAGGCAGAGGCATGTCCACAGGCAGAGGGATGTCCACAGGCAGAGGGATGTCCACAGGCAGAGGGATGTCCACAGGCAGAGGACAGTTCACACAGAGAAGTGAGGCCACAGCCAGCAGGGCGAAGCTGTTCCCGCCAGCGGGGCAGTCGCGCGAAGCTCCCCCATCGAGGCCTCGTACTTCTGTGGTGTGGAGATATTTTAATGTTTGTGCGGATGACAAACTGAGCGCGGTTTGCACACTCTGCCACTCAAAACTGAGTAGGGGCTCTGAGAAGAGCAATCTGACCACCTCAGGCATGCGGCGTCACTTGGAATTCAAGCACTGGGCTGAGTGGGAGAGAGCAAACGCAATACAAACTGCGCCCGGTCTTGCTGCCACTGCCTCTTCCCCTTTGTTGTGTGCTGCCACTGTGGTCAGACCTCCAGCCAGGACACCTCCACATCTGCCTCTGCCTCGGCTACTTTGGGGCCTTCTCCTTCAGCCTCCCCTTCCCCCCGCCCCTTCCCCGCCTCTTCACCTGCACCTTCACACTCCTCGTCCCAACAACTGTCCATCTCGCAGGCGTTCGACCGCAGGCGGAAGTACGCCTCGAGTCACCCCCAAGCCCAAGCCTTAAACTGCCACATCTCCAAACTGCTGGCCCTGGAGATGTTGCCGTTTAGGCTTGTGGAGACGCAGGCCTTCCGCGACCTGATGGCGGCTTCCGCACCTCGCTATTCCGTCCCCAGCCGCCACTACTTTTCCCGGAGTGCCGTCCCCGCCCTGCACCAGCACGTGTCGCGTAACATCAGGCGGGCCCTGAGGTACGCAGTCAGCGCAAAGGTCCACTTGACCACCGACTCGTGGACAAGCGCTTGTGGCCAGGGACGATACATCTCTTTGACGGCACACTGGGTGAATGTAGTGGAGGCGGGGACGGGTCGCAAACAGAGACGGCCTACTACCACCCCCGCCCAAGATTGCCAGCATGGGTTCTGATAAACCCCCTCCTCCTCCTCCTCCTCCTCCTGTGCCTTAACATCGCCCTCAGCCGCTAGCTGGAAGCGTTGCAGCACTGGCGCGGGGAGACGTCAGCAGGCGGTGCTTAAGCTCATCA
>ONZH01027803.1:0-161256 GCA_900303285.1 Rhinella marina
GCTGGCCCTGGAGATGTTGCCGTTTAGGCTTGTGGAGACGCAGGCCTTCCGCGACCTGATGGCGGCTGCCGCCACCTCGCTATTCCGTCCCAGCCGCCACTACTTTTCCCGGAGTGCCGTCCCCGCCCTGCACCAGCACGTGTCGCGTAACATCAGGCGGGCCCTGAGGTACGCAGTCAGCACAAAGGTCCACTTGACCACCGACTCGTGGACAAGCGCTTGCGGCCAGGGACGATACATCTCTTTGACGGCACACTGGGTGAATGTAGTGGAATCGGGGACGGGGTCGCAAACAGAGACGGCCTACCTACCACCCCCGCCCAAGATTGCCAGCATGGGTTCTGATAAACCCCCCTCCTCCTCCTCCTCCTCCTCCTCTGCCTTAACATCGCCCTCAGCCGCTAGCTGGAAGCGTTGCAGCACTGGCACGGGGAGACGTCAGCAGGCGGTGCTTAAGCTCATCAGCTTGGGCGACAGGAAGCACAGCGCCCCAGAGGTGAGGGACGCCATATTGCAGCAGACGGAGATGTGGCTGTCGCCGCTGCAGCTAGGACCAGGCATGGTCGTGTGCGATAACGGCCGTAACCTGGTGGCGGCTCTGGAGCTTGCCGAACTCAATCACGTACCATGCCTGGCCCACGTTTTTAATCTGGTAGTCCAAAAATTTCTAAAGACTTACCCCAACCTGGCAGAGCTACTGGTGAAAGTGCGGCGCTTGTGCGCTCACTTTCGGAAGTCAACTGTAGCTGCTGCTAGCTTAAAAAAAACTCCCAGCAACGCCTCCATTTGCCTGAACATCGGCTGTTGTGTGACCTGCCGACTCGCTGGAATTCCACCTATTCCATGTTGGCCAGGGTGTGTGAGCAGCAGAGAGCATTGATGGAGTACCAGATTATGAATCCACGCGTGCCTCCAACTCAGCTCCCTCAGTTTTGCCAACCACGAGTGGCCATGGATGGCAGACATATGCGATGTACTGCGTATCTTTGAGGAGTCCACCAAGAAGGTCAGCAGCAAGGACGCCATAGTGAGCGTAACCATCCCGCTCCTATGCGTCCTTAAAGAATCCCTCATCGCAATAAGGGAGAACGCATTGCACGCAGAGGAGACGGGGGTAGGAGGAGACGCAACGGAGCTACAACAGTCAGACCACACTTTTGTCTGCTTCACGGTGGCAGTTGCAGGAGGATGAGGATGAGGAGGAGGAGGACGACGTGGAGGTGGCTGTGGAAGAGGAGGAGGATGCTGGCGGCGAGGGTAGCAGTCAGGCTGTGTGCGTCCCATTGGTTCAGCGCGGATGGGGCGGAGAGGAGGCGGAAGAGGAAGAGGAGGAAATGGCAAGTGATCCTTCTGGTGGGGGCAGTGAGGTCATGCCTATTCAGAGTCTGGCACACATGGCTGACTTCATGCTGGGCTGCTTTTCCCGGGACACACGTGTTGTCCGGATAGTGGAGAACAAACTGTACTGGGTCTTCGCACTCCTGGACCCCCGGTATAAAGATAACGTCTCCTCTTTTATTCCGGTAGAGGAGAGGACAAATCGATTGCTGGAATACCAGAGGGAACTCGTGCAGAACATGATGGAGATTTTTCCCACCCACCATCGCTGGCGGCAGAGAGGAGAGGGTCTCCCAGAGTCCCACAACATCTATCAGGCCCACAGCCACCAGGGGAACACTCTCCAAGGTGTGGGACACGTTCATGGCACCCTCTCGTGCAACTTCCATCACTGCGGGGCCCGCTATCAGCAGGAGGGACAAGTATCGGCGGATGTTGCGGGAGTACCTGGCAGACCGTAACCCTGTCCTCCCCGATCCCTCGGCGTCCTACACTTACTGGGTCTCCAAGTTGGACACGTGGCTGGAACTGTCCCTGTATGCCTTGGAGGTGCTTGCCTGCCCTGCCGCCAGCGTGCTATCAGAAAGGGTGTTCAGCGCAGCCGGGGCATTATAACCGATAAGCGCAGCCGCCTGTCAACCGACAGTGCCGACAGGCTGACGCTAATCAAAATGAACAGCAAGTGGATTGACCCGGACTTTGCTTCTCCAACAGTGGAAAGCAGCCAAAAGTGAAGTGCCATCTGTATGAAGTGCCATTTCCTCCTCCACCTCCTCCTCCTTAACCACCGTAGAATTGCTCCGTAAATAAGAAAAATTTATATATTTATGGCTCACCTCTTGGGCCTCCACAAAATGTTTAAGAGGTGTCACCTCTTGGGCCTCCACATAATTTTTAAGAGGTCTCACCTCTTGGGCCTCCACAAAATGTTTAATAGGTCTCACCTCTTGGGCCTCCACAAAATGTTTAACAGGTCTCACCTCTTGGGCCTCCACAAAATGTTTAACAGGTCTCACCTCTTGGGCCTCCACAAAATGTTTAACAGGTCTCACCTCTTGGGCCTCCACAAAATGTTTAACAGGTCTCACCTCTTGGGCCTCCACATAATTTTTAAGAGGTCTCACCTCTTGGGCCTGCACAAAATGTTTAAGAGGTCTCACCTCTTGGGGCCTCCACATAATTTTTAACACGTCTCACCTCTTGGGCCTCCACATAATTTTTAAGAGGTCTCACCTCTTGGGCCTCCACAAAATGTTTAACAGGTCTCACCTCTTGGGCCTCCACATAATTTTTAAGAGGTCTCACCTCTTGGGCCTCCACAAAATGTTTAACAGGTCTCACCTCTTGGGCCTCCACAAAATGTTTAACAGGTCTCACCTCTTGGGCCTCCACATAATTTTTAACACGTCTCACCTCTTGGGCCTCCACATAATTTTTAACACGTCTCACCTCTTGGGCCTCCACATAATTTTTAACACGTCTCACCTCTTGGGCCTCCACATAATTTTTAACACGTCTCACCTCTTGGGCCTCCACAAAATGTTTAACAGGTCTCACCTCTTGGGCCTCCACAAAATGTTTAACAGGTCTCACCTCTTGGGCCTCCACATAATTTTTAACACGTCTCACCTCTTGGGCCTCCACAAAATGTTTAACAGGTCTCACCTCTTGGGCCTCCACATAATTTTTAAGAGGTCTCACCTCTTGGGCCTCCACAAAATGTTTAAACAGGTCTCACCTCTTGGGCCTCCACAAAATGTTTAACAGGTCTCACCTCTTGGGCCTCCACAAAATGTTTAACAGGTCTCACCTCTTGGGCCTCCACATAATTTTTAACACGTCTCACCTCTTGGGCCTCCACAAATGTTTAACAGGTCTCACCTCTTGGGCCTCCACATAATTTTTAACACGTCTCACCTCTTGGGCCTCCACATAATTTTTAACACGTCTCACCTCTTGGGCCTCCACATAATTTTTAATACGTCTCACCTCTTGGGCCTCCACAAAATGTTTCAGAGGTCTCACCTCTTGGGCCTCCACAAAATGTTTAAGAGGTCTCACCTCTTGGGCCTCCCACAAAATGTTTAAGAGGTCTCACCTCTTGGGCCTCCACAAAATGTTTAAGAGGTCTCACCTCTTGGGCCTCCACAAAATGTTTAAGAGGTCTCACCTCTTGGCCCTCCACAAAATTTTATCAAGGTCTCACCTCTTGGGCCTCCACAAAATTTTTAAGAGGTCTCACCTCTTGGGCCTCCACAAAATGTTTAAGAGGTCTCACCTCTTGGGCCTCCACAAAATTTTATCAAGGTCTCACCTCTTGGGCCTCCACAAAATTTTATCAAGGTCTCACCTCTTGGGCCTCCACAAAATTTTTAACAGGTCTCACCTCTTGGGCCTCCACAAAATTTATCAAGGTCTCACCTCTTGGGCCTCCACAAATTTTTATCAAGGTCTCACCTCTTGGGCCTCCACAAAATTTTTAACAGGTCTCACCTCTTGGGCCTCCACATAATTTTATCAAGGTCTCACCTCTTGGGCCTCCACAAAATTTTATCAAGGTCTCACCTCTTGGGCCTCCACAAAATTTTATCAAGGTCTCACCTCTTGGGCCTCCACAAAATTTTTAACAGGTCTCACCTCTTGGGCCTCCACAAAAATTTATCAAGGTCTCACCTCTTGGGCCTCCACAAATTTTTATCAAGGTCTCACCTCTTGGGCCTCCACAAAATTTTTAACAGGTCTCACCTCTTGGGCCTCCACATAATTTTATCAAGGTCTCACCTCTTGGGCCTCCACAAAATTTTTATCAAGGTCTCACCTCTTGGGCCTCCACAAAAATTTTATTAAAGTCTCACCTCTTGGGCCTCCACAAAATTTTTAACAGGTCTCACCTCTTGGGCCTCCACAAAATTTTATCAAGGTCTCACCTCTTGGGCCTCCACAAATTTTTATCAAGGTCTCACCTCTTGGGCCTCCACAAAATTTTTAACAGGTCTTACCTCTTGGGCCTCCACATAATTTTATCAAGGTCTCACCTCTTGGGCCTCCACAAAATTTTTAACAGGTCTCACCTCTTGGGCCTCCACAAAATTTTATCAAGGTCTCACCTCTTGGGCCTCCACAAAATTTTCCATGAGCCTCTGGCCAGCCCACGGCCTCTTCCTGCCTTTTGCGGTCCTACGCATCCCTCAACATCCCCACTGCTTTACCTGCTAGACATGACACTGGGTCAGGTCGGGTCACTGACATCTCAAGCGCCAACAATTTGGGCATTTTAAGGCTTCTGCATGTGTTTGAGTTGTTTTTACATTTTAAAGAAGACATGTCCGACCACATCTCACACACACACACACACAATGACAATTAGGGGTGGGGTCTATTTGCTTTCCCCTTTGCCTATGCCATCTGTGGTTGTCATAGGCAACGTGATTTTAAGGGGTGCAGAATTTTATCTTCTTTTTTGTCTAGTTTGGCTTGGGGTCCATGGCAATGTAGAGGAAAGAAGGTTTCCTTGTATGGTCTCACTTTACAGAGAGGTTACATTGTCTTTGGAGTGTATTGTTGAGAGGCTGTGATAGTGGCGTAATAGTGCGACTTGGGCGCGTTATATGCACCCAGACATGCTTCCCCTGCTGTCCCAGTTGCATTCCAGCAGTGTTGGCATCCTTTTCTGAGGTTTCAGGGTGGACTTGGTGACCTCCAAGTGGTCGAATTGAGATTTCCAAGTGGCGAGCATTTTTTTCCCATAGACTTTAATGGGATTCGATATTCGGTCGAATAGTCGAATTTCGCTGTCTATTCGAATCGAATTTCGAACTTTCGAATATTTCACTACTCGCTCATCTCTAGTCACCACCCATCTTGAAAAGTTTCCCCCCTCCCATATACTAATGTGCCACAAACAGGAACCAACCATTCCCATTTTATTTAGGTGTATCCATATAAATGCCCCCCCTGTAGAAACCAGTGTAATATGGTGCATAGCAAATGTGGTGCCAATATTCAAAAAGGGTCCAAAAACAGAGCCCGGAAACTATAGGCCGGTAAGTTTAACATCTGTCGTGGGTAAACTGTTTGAGGGTTTTCTAAGAGATGCTATCTCGGAGTACCTCAATGAAAATAAGCGAATAACTCCGTATCAGCATGGCTTCATGAGGGATCGGTCATGTCAAACCAATTTAATCAGTGTCTATGAGGAGGTAAGTTCTAGACTGGATCGCGGCGAATCAATGGTTGTCGTATATCTGGACTTCTCCAAAGCATTTGACACTGTACGACATAAGTTAGTTTATAAAGTTAGTTTAGTACGACATAGGTTAGTATATAAAATGAGAATGCTTGGCCTGGGAGAAAATGTCTGTATGTGGGTAAGTAACTGGCTCAGTGATAGAAAACAGAGGGTGGTTATTAACGGCACATACTCAGATTGGGTCACTGTCACTAGTGGGGTACCACAGAGGCCAGTATTGGGCCCTATTCTCTTCAATATATTTATTAATGCTCTTAAAGAAGTCTTGCACACTAAAATATCATTTTTTGCAGATGACACTAAACTGTGTAAAGTAATTAACACAGAAGAGGACAGTACACTACTACAGATGGATCTGGATAGATTGGAGGATTGGGCAGAGAAGTGGCAGATGAGGTTTAACACTGACAAATGTAAGAACAGAAAACTAAACTGTAGAAACCAGGGTCAGACAGCTGCTGCCAAGGCCAATAAGATAATGGGTAGCATCAAAAGAGGCTTAGATGCCCGTGATAAGAACGTAGTCCTGCCACTTTACAAATCACTAGTCAGACCACACATGGAGTACTGTGTACAGTTCTGGGCTCTTGTGAACAAGGCAGACATAGCAGAGCTGGAGAGGGTTCAGAGGAGGGCAACTAAAGTAATAACTGGAATGGATGGACTACAGTACCCTGAAAGATTTAAAAAATTAGGCTTATTCACTTTAGAAAAAAGACGACTGAGGGGAGATCTAATAACTATGTAAAAATATATCAGAGGTCAGTACAGAGATCTCTCCCATGATCTATTTATCCCCAGGACTGTGACTGTGCTGAGGGGACATCCTCTGTGTCTGGAGGAAAGAAGGTTTTTACACAAACATAGAAGAGGATTCTTTACGGTAAGAGCAGTGAGACTATGGAACTCTCTGCCTGAGGAGGTGGTGATGGTAAGTTCACTAAAAGAGTTCAGAAGGGGCCTGGATGTATTTCTGGAGGGTAATAATATTACAGGTTATAGTTACTAGAGATGGGTCGTTGATCCAGGGAGTAATTCTGATTGCCTGATTGGAGTCGGGAAGAAATTTTTTTCCCTAAAGTGGGGAAAATTGGCTTCTACCTCACAGAGGTTTTTTTGCCTTCCTCTGAATCAACTTGTAGGAGAATAGGCCGAACTGGATAGACAGATGTCTTTTTTCGGCCTTATAAACTTATAAACTATGTTACTATGTTTATTGTGGTGTCCATCTGTAATCCCAAGGCTTTCTATTTGCATATAAAGGCTCAAAATCACTTAAAAAACACTCAATATTTGCTATTTCTAGCAAGAAAAGCCAGTGACATTGTGACTCTGATATGTTGTTATTGCAGAATAACAATCTGCAGACCTTTATATATAATCATTTCTAAATCAAAGGTACAAATGCATGAAGGGAAAAGTGAAATTGGTTTTCCATACAAATATTTTCATTTGGCAAATGTTGAAATGCAGAACATAAAAGTATTGTGTGTCTCTTTCTCCTGTGACCTTGTAACATTTAACCTGTGAGCTAAAAGGTAGGAACGGAATAAAAAATGTTTTTCCCATTACCCACCATCACACCTTACACATTTTTTTACATAAACCACAGACTCCGTCTCAATATGTAATGCCTCATTTGCACAATATCCTAGGCTGTGCTATTTTGAGTTTTGCTTTAGTCAGCATAGGACATAATGGACTCAGAACCAGTAAAAAAGCCTTTCCAACTAAACAAAAGATTAGCAACCTGAGTTTGTAAATGAGACTGCATTTCACATTTACTTCTGTAGCTGCCAAAAATGATCTAGTTTCAGCCTTGACCTTTGCTGAAGAGGCAGATTTGTTTCATTTATATAGTTTACTATGTTTTTTTTCTATAACAATGGATGGTGTTGAATATATGTTTATAATTCTTCACTTCCACTGGTCATGTTTCAATTTACTTTAATACAGCAATAGAAATCCACTTAAAAGACTGGAGAGAGATACATGTAGGACAACCTGCAAGGCTATTAAAATGCAAAGGGGAAAAGGTCTTTCCCTCATAATGGTTACTATATAATTAGGTGTACATGGAATAGAAACACAAAATGAATATTTGGCATTTAATGAAGCACCCAGTTTCGTTGTACTACCACTTACTGGAAGGCTGCACTGAAATAGCTAGAATTCATTTAGAATAAAGTTCTCTTTCTAAAAACTGAGTTTGAACCCTACAAAAAGGGGGTAGATGCTGCAGACTGCAAGCATTATATGTAGTTTCTACTTACATCTGCAGAAGCTAACTGCCATTATTTGACTCTAATATGATGCCTTTATATTGAATGACCTGTAGTATTTGTCATTTCCTTTGCTTATCTTGATCTAATATATGTAGCTGAATATAATACGTTGCTCTCTTCTAGTCCTCAGAACTATTCATGGACATCATTAAGGGGTCCCTGTTTGTATGAACTCTTTGGCTTCCCAATGATACCTGTTGTTACATACCAGTTAGATGGCACTTAATGTGAGTAGGTGATGTACTATATATAGTATACTTACAATAGATATACTGTACCTGCACAGAAGATACAAGATTCAGCTATTACTTTAATCTCCACTTTTTCTTTTACTATATTATATCATATTGTATTATATGCATGACGTTTTTGAGCCTTTGTGTATAGTCCAAGTGACAGATACTACCACTATGAGACTAACTATACAGAAGCAGGATCCTTCACCACAAGTGTTTGATTCTCTATAATGATGCTCTATAAAAGTAGCACATTATCTAACCTGTCAGGTGAACATTGTCAAAAAATCAAAATATAAAAACTTTGCCAGAAAACCATTTTTTGTTTACCTTGCCTCACAAAAAGCATAATATAAAACTGTGGCTTCCATTTCTTGTCGTGATTGCAAATGTTATGAGGGGCACTGCAACTGCCACTGAAATATGGGGCTGGGGTGACTAACCCTTTCCCAACCAGCGTCGTACTAGTACGGTGCTGGTCGGGTCTTTAATCATGGTGCCCGCTCCTGAGGAGAGTGGGCGTTATGGCCGCGGGTGAACTGCTGATTCATACAGCAGTCACCTGCGGCTCATGTCCGTGACCAGCAGTAATGCTGATCACGGACATTTAACCCCAGGATTGACCGCGGCCCCCTGAAGGCGGCAAGCACCAGAAGCGCCCTCCCCCGGCTCTCCCGTGCGGCGATCAGAGCAGCCGGAGCGTGCCTGCAGCAGCCCCTGTCATAGTGAATGACCGGAGGCTGCTGCATAGGCTTTCCTATGGAGCCCTTCTGTGTAATAGGGCTCCATAGGAAAGCATTAAAATTCTGATAGACTCCAATGCTAATGCATTGGAGTGTATGATATAAGCAATCAAATGTTTGTTATAGTTCCCTATTAGAGATGAGCGAGCACTAAAATGCTCGGGTGCTCGTTATTCGAGTCAAATTTTTCCCGATGCTCGGGTGCTCGTTTCGAATAACGAACCCCATTCAGTGGGAGACTCGAGCATTTTTTGCAGGGGACCAAGGCTCTGCCTAGGGAAGGCTGGGTGAAAACCTGGAAAGCTCAGAAAATGATGGAAACACCACGGAAATGGACAGGAAACAGCAGGGGCAGCATGCATGGATGCCTCTGAGGCTGCCTAATCCCACCATTACCCCAAATTCTCGGGCAACAGCCTGGTGGTGACCCTCAAGGCAATTGTGCTCACCCAGACCATAAAAATTTATCGAGGCCCTGTATGGCTGTGACTACAGAGTGACTGAGTTACAGTGAAGGAGCAGGCGAAGCACATAAAAATTTAGTGTGACCCTGTATGGCTATGACTACAGAGCGACCGAGTTACAGTGCAGGAGCAGGCGAAGCACATAAAAATTTATCGAGGCCCTGTATGGCTTTGACTACAGAGTGACCGAGTTACAGTGCAGGAGCAGGCGAAGTACATAAAAATTTATTGTGGCCCTGTATTGCTGTGACTACAGAGTGACCGAGTTACAGTGCAGGAGCAGGCGAACCACATAAAAATTTATCGAGGCCCTGTATGGCTATGACTACAGAGTGACTGAGTTACAGTGCAGGAGCAGGCGAAGCACATAAAAATTTATCGAGGCCCTGTATGGCTGTGGCTACAGAGTGACCGAGTTACAGTGCAGGAGCAGGCGAAGCACATAAAAATTTATTGTGGCCCTGTATGGCTGTGACTACAGAGTGACCGAGTTACAGTGCAGGAGCAGGCGAAGTACATAAAAATTTATTGTGGCCCTGTATGGCTGTGACTACAGAGTGACCGAGTTACAGTGCAGGAGCAGGCGAAGTACATAAAAATTTATTGTGGCCCTGTATGGCTGTGACTACAGAGTGACCGAGTTACAGTGCAGGAGCGGGCGAAGCACATAAAAATTTATTGTGGCCCTGTATGGCTGTGACTACAGAGTGACCGAGTTACAGTGCAGGAGCAGGCGAACCACATAAAAATTTATCGAGGCCCTGTATGGCTGTGACTACAGAGTGACCGAGTTACAGTGCAGGAGCAGGCGAAGCACATAAAAATTTATTGTGCCCCTGTATGGCTGTGACTACAGAGTGACCGAGTTACAGTGCAGGAGCAGGCGAAGTACATAAAAATTTATTGTGGCCCTGTATGGCTGTGACTACAGAGTGACCGAGTTACAGTGCAGGAGCAGGCGAAGTACATAAAAATTTATTGTGGCCCTGTATGGCTGTGACTACAGAGTGACCGAGTTACAGTGCAGGAGCAGGCGAAGTACATAAAAATTTATTGTGGCCCTGTATGGCTGTGACTACAGAGTGACCGAGTTACAGTGCAGGAGCAGGCGAACCACATAAAAATTTATCGAGGCCCTGTATGGCTGTGACTACAGAGTGACCGAGTTACAGTGCAGGAGCAGGCGAAGCACATAAAAATTTATTGTGCCCCTGTATGGCTGTGACTACAGAGTGACCGAGTTACAGTGCAGGAGCAGGCGAAGTACATAAAAATTTATTGTGGCCCTGTATGGCTGTGACTACAGAGTGACCGAGTTACAGTGCAGGAGCAGGCGAAGTACATAAAAATTTATTGTGGCCCTGTACGGCTGTGACTACAGAGTGACCGAGTTACAGTGCGGGAGCAGGCAAAGCACATAAACATTTATCGAGGCCCTGTATGGTGGCGGTGACAACAGAGTGATCGAGTTAGACTGAGGTAGCAGGTAAACCACCCAAAAATTTAGCGTGACACAGCATGGCCGTGACACCATCAATGCCTTTGTCCGACTGAGATTGCAGTCAAATGGCTGTAGTTGAGCCTCCCAAAATTTTTTTTTGGAGTGTCTGAAGTCGACCCTCCGAAAAAAAAAATTTTTTTGTGTCTGTGGTTGACACTCCTGAAAAATTGCTTTAGAGTGTCTGTACTTGACGCTCCTGAAAAATGGTTTTAGAGTGTCTGTAGTTGACGCTCTGGAAAAATTGTTTGGAGAGAGGGCCTGTAGGTGGCCCTCCGGAAACATTGTCTTAAAAGAGTGCCAGTTGGCCCTCTAAAAAATTCCCTTTTGGGTCAGCGTTTGGCAATGAAGAGAAGGAGGAGGAGTAGAGGAGAGGAGAGGAATTGGATACATAAGGAATCTTATTCTTTAGCTGCTTTCCCCCGGAGGAGATTTGAATTCCGGTGAAATACAGGCTTTGTTCATTTTAATAAGCATCAGCCTGTCAGCGCTGTCAGTTGACAGGCGTGTACGCTTATCGGTGATGACGCCACCAGCTGCACTGAATACCCGCTCTGACAACACACTAGCGGCAGGGCAGACCAGCACCTCCAAGGCCGCCAGTTCAGGCCACGTGTCCAGCTTTGAAACCCAGTAGTTGTATGGAGCAGAGTGATCACGCAGGACATTGGTATGGTCAGCTAGGTACCCCCTCACCATCTTTCTGTACAGATCCCCCCTACTCTGCCTAGACTGGGGACAGGTGACAGTGTCTTGCTGGGGTGACATAAAACTGGCAAAGGCCTTGGAGAGTGTTCCCCTGCCAGTGCTGGACAAGCTGCCTGCTCGCCTCCTCTCCCCTGCTACTTGGCCCACAGAACCATGCCCTCTGCCGCTAGTGGCGTCAGATGGGAAGGATTGTTTCAGCTTGTGCACCAGGGCCTGTTGATATTGATTCACTCTCATACTCCTTTCCTCTACAGGGATGAGAGTAGAAAGGTTCTGTTTGTACAGTTGTTCCAGGAGAGTGAACACCCATTAATCGGTGTTTGAAAAAATGCTTCTAACGTGAGGGTCAAGGGATAGGCAGCCTAACATGAAGTGTCCCAACACGCAAGAATTCCCTCTCCTCACTGGCCTGACTCTCCATTTCCTCCTCCTCCTCTTCAGCCCATACACGCTCAAGAGTTAAGAAGGACTGAGCATTGGTACCCTCTTCTGTCTCGCCAACATTCTCCTCCTCTTCCTCCTCATCCTCATCCCCCTCCTCCAATACGCGCTGAGAAACAGACCGGAGGGTGCTCTGGCTATCAAGCGACGTATCTTCTTCCCCCATCTCCTGTGACAAGCGCAAAGCTTCTGACTTCATGCTGAGCCGTGAGTTTTTCAACAGACAAAGCAGCGGGATGGTGACGCTTATAATGGCAGCATCGCCACTGACCATCTGTGTTGACTCCTCAAAGTTGTTCAACACCTGACAGATATCAGACATCCATGTCCACTCCTCATTTAAGACTTGAGGAAGCTGACTGACTGGTGAAAGTTGACATCTGGCAGTCTACAATCGCTCTGCGCTGCTGGTAAACTCTGGATAACATGTTTAATGTCGAATTCCATCTCGTGGGCAAGTCGCACAATGGTTGGTGAGCTGGCAGTTGTAGGCGCCGCTGCGCTGCCCTGAGAGTGGCAGCATCTGTGGTTGACTTGCGGAAATGCGCACAGATGCGGCGCACCTTGGTGAGCAAATCTGACAAATTGGGGTATGTCTTGAGGAACCGCTGAACTATGAGATTGAACCCGTGGGCCAGGCATGGCACATGTGTCAGTCTGCCGAGTTGCAGAGCCGCCACCAGGTTAAGCCCGTTGTCACACACAACCATGCCTGGCTTGAGGTTCAGCAGTGCCAGCCACAGATCGGTCTGCGCCGTGATGCCCTGTAACAGCTCTTGGGCGGTGTGCCTTTTGTCACCTAAGCTCGGCAGTTTGAGCACCGCCTGCTGGCGCTTACCCACGGCACTGCTGCTGCGCCTAGAGCTACCGACTGAAGGCGCCGTGCCCACGGATGGTAATTCGGAGGATCTGAAAATAGTTGGTCGGCACTCCTTTTGTCAGTTCTGGTGCTCTGTGGTACAACACTTGTGTAATTTTAAGGAAAAAACCACGGCACTCAAAGGATCAGTAATCATATAGTAATGTATTTATTCCATCCATAGTATTTTAACATTCTTATTTGGCCGGAGGAGGAGGAGGGGTTGGAGGAAGAGGCATTGTACATCTGAGAAACCGTGACCGAGGTAGGGCCCGCAATCCTCGGTGTGGGCAGTACATGAGCGGCCCCAGGGTCAGACTCGGTCCCAGCCTCCACCAAGTTAACCCAATGTGCCGTCAGTGATATATATTGTGTCCCTGCCCGGCAGCACTTGTCCACGTGTCCGTGGTTAGGTGGACCTTCTCAGAAACAGCGTTGGTCAGGGCAGGGATAATGTTCTGTGACACGTGCTGGTGTAGGGCTGGGACGGCACATCGGTAAAAATAGTGGCGGCTGGGGACCAAGTACCGAGGGACAGCCACCGCCATCAGGTTGCGGAAAGCCTCAGTCTCTACCAGTCTAACCACATTCTAATTTCACGTCCTAACAGTGTGCAGCCAAGATGGTGGTCGCTGCACTACAAGTCCCAGCCAGCAGCCTGGAGGAGACCAACAAAAAGGTGCTTGTAGTCCTTAGAAGGGCTGTTGGGTTCTTTGTGGGTGATTCTTGCCTAACCAACTTCTAAATTCAGGCCCTAACACTCTCCCTGACAGACAGCAGCTCTATCCCTAATCTCATGCAGGCGGCGTATGACGCGAGCAGCGCGGGACCAGATTCTTATATTCCCAGGTCATCTGATCTGGCCAGCCAATCCCTGCTATCGACTTGTAGGGGCCCCACGTGATGCTAGGAGGTACCAAAGACTCTCCTGCATGTTGATTGGCTGAAAAAAGGCGGCTAACATGCAGGAAGAGGAAGTTGCCATTTCCTCAAGGATCGCGATATGCTCGTCCGAGTAGCGAGCATATGCGAATACACTAATGCTCGAACGAGCACCAAGCTCAGACGAGCATGTTCGCTCATCTCTATTCCCTATGGGAACTATAAAAAAAGTGTAAAAAAAAATGCTTCCGGCTTCTGTTTTGTATTCTGTCAAAATAGAAGTCTATGGAGTCCTGTCCTGCATAACAGAAACCTGGACAGATCTGTTATGCTCCCGTATACTTCTATTATGACGGAATGCAAAATGGAATGCCTCTAGGCATCCCTTTTGCATTCCATCTTACGTATTATGTTATTTTCCAATATAACCATGTTATAACGGAAAATAATAAAGTGAAGTTCGGGTCCCCATTGACTTCAGTGGGGTTCAAGGCCAAGTTCATCACTATTTGCTACAGTCCTTCATGTAACTACAAATAACACTCTGTAGCTCAAATCTTAGAGTTCACATGATAACATTTTGGACGATCATATTAATTCTGCTTAGTGAAACAGTGGCGTCATGGCCTTACGTAAAGAGCATTACAATATTTCTTTATGTTATGTAACTTATAGAAATCAGGGTTCCTACACCATTCCCATAAATGCCCTAATGTTCACAAATGCCAGGCTGTCATTCGCATCAGGCCTACACAGTTGGAATAGAAGTTGCTTTTTAATGCTACCCCAGAGTCAATTAAAATACTGTAATGCTGACATTTGCAGCATACTGGATGATCAAAGTAAAGAATGCCCGTACAGCTTCTGACATAAAAGCAGTGTGTTTGGCTGTGGAGTGACACAGTGTAACAGGTCAGGTAATTATCTAAAAAAAATCTATGATGTATCTGTTGCAATTGCTTATCTTGTTTCCATTATCCGAGCTATCAAACAGAACACCACTCTCACTTCTCCTGATGGATCGTAAAGCTGGTGACACCCTCTCTCTCCCGATGCAGATGGCATCTTAGAATCCGCTGAATTAATTTGACAATAAATAGATGATAACAGTTGCTGTCTTCTATTTTTTTGTGGCTTGGTTTTAATTGCACCAGGACAGGTTTTAACACTTCTGGGAATTGCTCAGAAGCTGCTTGTACGATTATCAATTCCCCCCTCTCTCCAACCTGTCTCTACTTTGTTCCTATGTTATTTGCATGATAATTGCCGGATGAAAATACATTTTATTTTTCCCTCACCCTTCCATCCCAATCTTTGTGCATTAGTTATGTAGATTAAGGTTTGTTTTTCCATTTTGCCTTGATGTGTTTATTAATTTAATGAAGGATTTTGACAGAAACGTCTGCATGCTGAGGCTACAGCGAGGCTAAGGCCATGGGTATAGTCTAACTGGCTACATATTTTCTGCTTCACTAACATTATAATTGGCTTAATGGCTTTTCTGTTATGTACATTGGCTTTCTTCTCCCTATCTAAAGCAGACTAATTACAGCTTTTTACATTAAAATCGGATGGATTTCAATTTATCTCCTCGAAATTATCCCAATAATTACAGTAATAAATTAGGCATATGGATGCCATTAATCACACCAATTTAAACCCTGGCCTCATAGCAGCACAGCACAGAATGTGTTTTCTGAATGTGCATTCAAATGTATGCGCTGCTGGTGTGAGGGATTTGAATTCCCTAAGCAACTTAGTGAATATATGGGCGCCTAGGGCTGTGGGTGCATTGAAAAAAATATTGATTTGCAACAGCAGTGCTTATTTTTACTCCTCTTTATCCTAAGACTGAAGAAGAGAAAGAAAAAAAATATAATATTACTTTATTTTTTTCAGTTTTGTAAATGGCCCTTTCAGCTCAAGATAAGAAATAGTCCTTTTTTCATATTCTAATAAATAGTGTATGTAAAACTACTTAGTATACAGCCGATTAATCTGAATATTAATGTAAGAGTCTACAGGAATGTTCAGCTATTTATAGCTGAAGATCTGTGACACGCACATCTACTGCGTCTAGGTCAATTAAGAAACATCAGTTTCCTGATAAAGAAGAGATACAGGTAGTATAAATGCATCAAAAATCAAGCAAATGTTACATAATCGGGGAAGACTCGGAGGATCATATGTGATTTTTATCTTTAAATGCTACAATATGAATCATCTAATATATATATATATATATATATATATATATATATATATATATATTAGCCTGTTGTCATTAGTCGGGCTATCATATCAGGCGCACTCCTGAATTCTGTGCCTGATTTATGACGGGGCATAAAAAATTAAGCATAGCATTCAGCAATCGATGTGCCTTAACTGAAATCTAGAAAACTGGAGTATAAGATAATAAATGTGGTGATGCCACCGAACCTGCCCCTCCCACCATCACCAAGCCCCTTTTTCGGGAAAGAGGTCAGGCCAACAGAAAAACATCACTTGTGCAAAAATTTTTGCGCAACTGCCCTTGAAAAAATTGCAAATGTGCAGTATTATGGAGTATTTAAATCATAAATACCCCCCAGCAGACTTAATTGATAATAGTTTAAATTTATTCTGCAGCAGGATAACAACCTCAAACATACAGCTCATGTCATTAAGAACTATCTTCAGAGTAAAGAAGACCAAAGAGTCTTGGAGTTGATGATATTGCCCCCACATGATATTACATGTCCGAGATAACATATAGAGACAGAAGGATTTGAGCAAGCCTACATCCACAGATGATCTGTGGTTAGTTCCCACGCTCACATGTTTTGTGGCCAATGAGCATGACAGAAATCACAAGGACTCACCACTACCTCACTGGGATATATGCAACAATAAATCTCCTTCATAGACATGCAAGTAACAATGTCTTTATCATTTCTTCTCCAATCACTTTGGGGTCTTCTCAAACACAGGTGTCAGTAACTTCACGTGCAGTATCCACACTGAGAGACACGACAGCAGCTTTAGTGATGTCAATGCTATGAGAAATTAAGTGGAGGATAGATAGTGCACACTGCTGGGAAAGTTTATTCTCCATACTCACAAACCTAGAATAAAATACAGCATATACCAATAGCAAGCGCTATTCAAATCGCCTGACCCAAAGTTTTGCCCGCTCTTGGCTTCATCCAGGGCATAAATAGCACATGTCCCCATCCATATTTACAATTACATTCAATTCATTTAAAACCTTACAGAAACCATATAAAACATATTAAATGTAATCATCCTTAAATAATTTAATATACCAATACATTATACGTATGTAAATAAATAATGTAAAATAAAGAAAATCACCCTAAAAACGCAGTTTAGTCTGTGTATAATATACCACGTCACAATGCAGCAACCAGTAGACCAAACCTCTATCCTAATACCTTAAAAGAACACACATACTGTATATGTAATCAAAGATTCCATACCATGTGATTCCCTAAACCAGTGATGCTCCACCTGCGGCCCTCCAGCTGTTGTAACACTACAACTCCCACCATGCCCTGCTGTAAGCTGATAGCTGAAGACCGTCCGGGCATGCTGGGAGTTGTAGTTTTGCAACAGGTGGAGGGCCGCAGGTTGGGCATTCCTGCCCTAAACCAATCATGTTCTTGAAGATGCTATTCTATATACTGATCCTGTATCCCAGTATTAAGATGCATCTATTCTTCATGACTAGAGATGAGCGAATTTTTCAAAAATTCCATTTGGCTGGTTCGCCGAATTTTCCGAAAAGATTCGCTTCGATCCGAATAAATTTGTGGCGAATCACGTTAAAAAACGGCTACTTCCAGGCTGCAGAGAGCCTGGATAGTGGTGTAGAACACTGTGCCTTGCAGTAAAACGCATAGGGGGTCTACTGTGGTAGTGAAAGAATACTGTGAGCCAGTGTGACATGCACATAACAGGCGTCGCTCTTAGAATCATTGCACACTTTTATGTATTTGGACAGTTAAGGGGCTAAAACTCACCAAATAACTCAAGTCTGAACTCAGCCTTACAGGTCAATGTTAGCGCCAGCTATAAAGAATCGTGCAGAGGCCCAAGATCCTACTAGAGCGCCAAAAGCGCACGCCTTTTAAACCAATTCACTGATTTCACATACATTTCGAGAGAACCTGTTCTATTACACGCTTATACAAGCAGAGCCCCCCCAGACAGCGTCGAGATGGCAGTGGCAGCAACATCAGCATACTACAGAGTGGCACGACGACAGTGTGGCCAGGTAGCAGCAGCATGAGTAGGCCACAGAGTGGCAGAACGACAGACCCTGGAAGTGGCAGCAGCAGTGGAAGTAGTAGTACAATTTGGAGACCACAGAGTGGCACAATTACATAATTTGTGACGTAGCGGCAGCTAGGAGATGGCATGTGGAGGCGGCAGCAGCATCAGGCCGGAGAGTGGCATGGTGACATACCCTGAAGAGCAGACCGTAAAAAAGAATTCTCGGCCTTTTGGTTAAGATCAACTGTAGTATATGTTCTTATCAGTATCGGGGCTGGTTATGCCATTGGACGGGAACGTAAGACAGAGGAGGTGCAGTGAAGGCTCCAGCTTTGCCTCAACTGTGACAAAATGTCAGTATTGACACAGTATGCCAAGAAAGCTCGGAGTTCTATCTTGAGATCGAGCTGGCGGTCTGCAGGGAGCTGAGCTACCACCTGTGGGAGCCCCTGCCTCCCCCATGCTCATCGCTGAGTGTCCCGGGGGACGGAATCGTTTACTTTTAAAAATTTGAGTGTTCAAAACAAACAGGGTTTCCTGTATACTTGAGCTATGAACAATGGAATAGGACTACAGAACATACCAAAAATTTACGAGTGACATGCTGCTGCCGAGCAGAAGGTCCAAAAAATTCTAATCAATTTTGAGGCCACAGAGTTGCAGAATGACAGACCCTGGAAGAGGTGGCAACAGCAGTCGGACAAATTTACTAGGCCAACGATTGGCACTGTAACAGCATCTGCAAGAGGCAGCAGCAGTCGAATACATTTCAAGGCCACAGAGTGACACAGTAACAGCATCTGCAAGAGGCAGCAGTCTAATACATTTCAAGGCCACAGAGTGGCACAGTAACAGCATCTGCAAGAGGCAGCAGTCAAATACATTTCAAGGCCACAGAGTGGGAGAGGCAGCAGGAGTCGTACTAATTTTAATGAGACAGACTGGCACAGTGACATACCCTGGGAGAGGCAGCAGCAGTCATAAAAATTTAAATGCAACATACCGTAGAGTGGCACAATTACATAATTTGGAGGTAGCGGCAGCTAGGACACGGCGCGTGGAGGCGGCGGCAGCAGGAGTAGGCCACAGAGTGGCACAATGACATAATTTGGAGGTAGCGGCAGCTAGGACACAACGTGTGGAGGCGGCGGCAGCAGCATGAGTAGGCCACAGAGTGGCACAATCACATAATTTGGAGGTAGCGGCAGCTAGGAGACAGCATGTGGAGGCGGCAGCAGCATGAGTAAGCCACAGAGTGGCACAATTACATAATTTGGAGGTAGCGGCAGCTAGGACACGGCTCGTGGAGGCGGCGGCAGCAGGAGTAGGCCACAGAGTGGCACAATGACATAATTCGGAGGTAGCGGCAGCTAGGACACAGCGTGTGGAGGCGGCGGCAGCAGCATGAGTAGGCCACAGAGTGGCACAATCACATAATTTGGAGGTAGCGGCAGCTAGGACACAGCGTGTGGAGGCGGCGGCAGCAGCATGAGTAGGCCACAGAGTGGCACAATCACATAATTTGGAGATAGCGGCAGCTAGAACACAGCATGTGGAGGCGGCAGCAGCATGAGTAGTGCTGTGTTTTCCCAAAACACAACCCAAAATATAACCTTTTTTGGGTTTTTTCTTTTTTTACAGCGACTGACGCTGCGACTATCGATTTAAAAGGAACGAGCCCAGAACCACGTCTTAACTCTTTTTTGGGCAATTCAACTTCACTGACTACGTTAGCACAATATCAGGCTTTTCTGTTTGGATGGTGAATGACACCAAAAATACTTAGTTAAAATGAAAAACCGCAAAAAAACGTATTAACTGTTTTTTGGCCAATTCAACTTCGCCAAGGAAGTTTTATTTTATTTTTTTTACCCAACACAACACAAAAGATAACTTTTTTTTTTCTATATATATGTACCCCAGACAAAGCTCTGACCCTCTTACTGCACTGCAACAAGGAACACAAGTGGTGCTTCTTTGAATAAAGCACCCCAATACAGCCTTTAGAACAGAGTGCCCCAAACCCCAATGCCCAGTCACTGCTGCTCAGTATACCAGAGTAGTGATTTCACTGCCTGATAATCCCCTATGGATTCTGTCTAGAAATCGTCCCTCTCCTATCCCTGCAATTCAGATTATCTATCCCTGATCTCCTCATTTCTTTTCTTTAGCAACGTTTTTCTATCACTTGCCCTATCTCTCCTGATGTCTGTCTCTGGTCTAAAATCAATTGCAAATGGCGGATTCCAGCGCTGCAGAGCTATTTATAGGGCTGTGACATCACAGTACCTGGCTGGCTGCTAATTGGCTACATGTCTGCATGTGATCGCATTGTGGGTGTTTACTTCTTTTTCCCAGATATCCTTCCCCCATGTCAAGCCATGTGCTTCCATCCATTTTAGGGGAAAAAAAAAAAAGATTTGTTACCACGAATCGCCATGAAATTCGCTTTCATGGTGAATCGAATTTTCCATGAAATTCGTAATGAATTCCACTTTGTCAGCTTCGATTCGCTCATCTCTATTCATGACACTTCATCTCAAAATCTGTATTCTATCCCACTGGAGGAAGGGGGAGATTTATCAAGGCGAACGCTTTCTGTACTGGTCTTGATATCCCCTGTGCGCCTAATTAGCTGTATGACGAGGTGCACGGCTCATCATAAATTAGGCGCAACAAAAATCTTCGACAGCTCAGAGATGTTGTAGAGTTCGGGCTTCATTTGCACCAGAAAACTGGCGTGAAGGAAGATAAATTTGTCGGGCAGATGACCATGCCCCTTTACTGCCCTTGCCAAACCCCTTTTAGGGAAAGTGGTGAGGGTAGTGCAAAATGAAGAATATAGGATGCAACTTTTTAACGCCACTTTTCTGGAGCAAGGGAGATGATAAATCTCCTACAGAGTATACAGGTTATAAATCCAATATCCCAACCCCCCAGTTTTTTAATTTATCTATACTGGCTCCCTTCCAACAACTCCATTCTAATTCTGGGCGTCAAAAACACATTCAAGCAGGAATAGAGCTATGCCTATGTTTGGTGTGGGCAGAAACAATGTCCATAAGTCCCATTTGTATATTGGAGCAATGTTCCCTAATATGGGTTTTTAGCTTACTAGAAGTAGTCATGTATACCCACATATCTATTTGAAAAATTCAATCTGGACATTTCGTCAAATTATTCAAAATACTCTGCAGGGAGAGTGTATCTCATGTATATCTCTAAGCATTGCAGCAAAATACTTAGCTAGTCCTTTCTGGTAGTGAAACAGCTACTGTGCGTCAGTATGAAAGGCAGATGACAGGCGTCACTCTTAGGGTCAATTCACACTTCAGTTATTTGGTCAGTTAAGGGTCAAAAACACAGAACAGGTGCAGATCTTTTCATGATACCTTATCTGAGAGTAGTATTGCCTCCTGATTTTGTCTCACTATGCAATAACTACTGGAATTATCTACATAGTAACATAGTTTATAAGGCCGAACAAAAAGACATCTGTCCATCCAGTGACGCCTGTTATCCTGCAAGTTGATCCAGAGGAAGGCAAAAAAAAACCTGTGAGGTAGAAGCCAATTTTCCTCACTTTAGGGGAAAAAATTCCTTCCCGACTCCAATCAGGCAATCATAATTACTCCCTGGATCAACAACCCCTCTCTAGTAACTATAACCTGTGATATTATTACCCTCCAGAAATACATCTAGGCCCCTCTTGAACTATTTTAGTGAACTTACCATCACCACCTCCTCAGGCAGAGAGTTCCATAGTCTTACTGCTCTTACCATAAAGAATCCTCTTTTATGTTTGTGAACAAACCTTCTTTCCTCAAAACGCAGAGGATGTCCCCTTGTCACGGTCATAGTCCTTGGGATAAAAAGATCATGGGAGAGATCTCTGTACTGACCTCTGATATATTTAGACATTGTTATTAGATCACCCCTGAGTCGTTTTTTTTTCTAAAGTGAATAAGCCTAATTTTGATAGTCTTTCTGGGTACTGCAGTCCACCCATTCCAGTTATTACTTTAGTTGCCCTCCTCTGAACCCTCTCCAGCTCTGCTATGTCTGCCTTGTTCACAGGAGCCCATAACTGTACACAGTACTCCATGTGTGGTCTGACTAGTGATTTGTAAAGTGGCAAGACTATTTTCTCATCACAGGCATCTATGCCTCTTTTGATGCAACCCATTATCTTATTGGTCTTGGCAGCAGCTATCTGACACTGGTTTCTACAGCTTAGTTTTCTGTTTACTAAAATTCCTAGGTCCTTTTCCATGTCAGTGTTACCCAGTGTCTTACCATTTAGTATGTACTGGTGACTCGCATTATTCCTTCCTATGTGCATAACCTTACATTTGTCATTGTTAAACCTCATCTGCCACTTCTCTTTCCAAGTCTCCAATCCATCCAGGTCCATCTGTAGCAGTGTACTGTCCTCTTCTGTGTTAATTACTTTACACAGTTTAGTGTCATCTGCAAAAATTGATATTTTACTGTGCAAGCCTTCTACAAGATCATTAATAAATATATTGAAAAGAATAGGACCCAATACTGACCCCTGTGGTACCCCACTAGTAACAGTGACCCATTTTGAGTATGTGTCGTTAATAACCACCCTCTGTTTTCTATCACTGAGCCAGTTACTTACCCACATACAGACATTTTCTCCCAGGCCGGATTGCCCCCATTATAATCACATTAGGATCAGTGGCGTGCGGGCTGCGGCACAGGGGGGCCCGGAGCGCACGGGAGGCCCCGCCCCCTACTCTGCATCATTAAGATGCGTCCCTGCGCTCCGGGCCTCTCCTCACCCGCTCACCGCTGCAACTTTAAGGCCCCCCTAACATACTGAGAGCGCTCCTGTGCGCTCCCAGCTGGCCCCGCCTCCTCCCTCATGCTGCGCTGCTGGTCCTGGACAGGGAAGGACCTGTGCAGCGCGGCAAGAGGGGAAAGAAGAAGACCAAGGCCCAGCCCCCTCCAGAGTGGCGTCAGGACAAGGGACAAGTAACAGTAAGTATTTATGTGTTTCATGTATGTATGTATGTGTGTGTGTGTATGTATGTATGTATGTGTATGTATGTGTGTGGGTATATGCATACACTGTACATACTGTATATTGTACAGCGTGGCGCAGGGGTTATATATTCCGGCATGGTGTAACAGCCATACATTTGTTGTACAGTATATATTATAATCCCTGTACCATGCTATACAATGTACAGTATAATCCATACACTATACTGTATAATACACAGTATAATCCGTACACCATGCTGTATAGTATACAGTATAATCCGTACACCATGCTGTATAGTATACAGTATAATCCGTACACTATGCTATATAATATACAGTATAATCCGTACACCATGCTGTATAATATACAGTATAATCCGTACACCATGCTGTATAATACACAGTATAATCCGTACACCATGCTGTATAATATACAGTATAATCCGTACACCATGCTCTATAGTATACAGTATAATCTGTACACCATGCTGTATAGTATGCAATATAATCCGTACACCATGCTGTATAGTATAAAGTATAATCCGTACACCATGCTGTATAGTATGCAGTAAACTCCCTACACCATGCTGTATAATATACAGTATAATCCCTACACCATGCTGTATAATATTCAGTATAATCCCTACACCATGCTGTATAGTATACAGTATAATCCCTACACCATGCTGTATAATATACAGTATGATCCCTACACCATGCTGTATAGTATACAGTATAATCCGTACACCATGCTGTATAGTATACAGTATAATCCCTACACCATGCTGTATAATATACAGTATAATCCCTACACCATGCTGAATAGTATACAGTATAATCCCTACACCATGCTGTATAGTATACAGTATAATCCCTACACCATGCTGTATAATATACAGTATAATCCCTACACCAAGCTGAATAGTACACAGTATAATCCCTACACCATGCTGTATAGTATACAGTATAATCCCTACACCATGCTGTATAATATACAGTATAATCCATATACATTGCTGCATAATATACAGTATAATCCGTACACCATGCTGTATAGTATACAGTATAATCCCTACACCATGCTGTATAATATACAGTATAATCCGTACACCATGCTGTATAATATACAGTATAATCCGTACACCATGCTGTATAATATACAGTATAATCCGTACACCATGCTGTATAATATACAGTATAATCCGTACACCATGCTGTTAATATACAGTATAATCCGTACACCATGCTGTATAATATACAGTATAATCCGTACACCATGCTGTATAGTTGCAATATCCGTACACCATGCTGTATAATATACAGTATATCCCGTACACCATGCTGTTTAGTATGGCAGTATTAATCCGTACACCATGCTGTATAATATACAGTATAATCCCTACCACCATGCTGTAAATATTAGTATAATCCATATACCTTGCTGTATAGTATACAGTATAATCCCTACACCATGGCTGTATAATATAACCAGTATAATCCGCTACACCATGCCTGTATAATACTAGATGTATAACCGTACACCATGCTGTATAAATATACTGTATAATCCGCGTACACCATGCCTGTGTAATATACAGCTATAATCCCGTACACCATGGCCTGTATATGTATGCCAATATTATTCCGTACACGGCATGCTGTATAGTAACAGTATAATCCGGTACACCATGCCTGTATAGTATGGCAGTAAACTCCGTACACCCATGCTGTATAATATACAGTATAATCCCTACACCATGCTGTATATAATCCCTAACCATTAATTCAGTATAATCCCTTACACCATGCTGTATAGTATACAGTATAATCCCTACACCATGCTTGTATAATTACTACAGTTATGATCCCTACACCATGCTGTATAGTATACAGTATAATCAGTACACCATGCTGTATAGTATACAGTATAATCCCTACACCATGCTGTATAATATACAGTATAATCCCTACACCATGCTGAATAGTATACAGTATAATCCCTACACCATGCTGTATAATATACAGTATAATCCCTACACCATGCTGAATAGTATACAGTATAATCCCTACACCATGCTTTATAATATTAAGTATAATCCGTACACCATGCTGTATAATATAGAGTATAATCCGTACACCATGCTGTATAATATACAGTATAATCCGTACACCATGCTGTATAATATACAGTATAATCCGTACACCATGCTGTATAATATACAGTATAATCCGTACACCATGCTGTATAATATACAGTATAATCCGTACACCATGCTGTATAATATACAGTATAATCCGTACACCATGCTGTATAGTATGCAATATTATCCGTACACCATGCTGTATAGTATACAGTATAATCCGTACACCATGCTGTATAGTATGCAGTAAACTTCGTACACCATGCTGTATAATATACAGTATAATCCCTACACCATGCTGTATAATATTCAGTATAATCCCTACACCATGCTTTATAGTATACAGTATAATCCCTACACCATGCTGTATAATATACAGTATGATCCCTACACCATGCTGTATAGTATACAGTATAATCCGTACACCATGCTGTATACTATACAATATAATCCCTACACCATGCTGTATAATATACAGTATAATCCGTACACCATGCTGAATAGTATACAGTATAATCCCTACACCATGCTGTATAGTATACAGTATAATCCCTACACCATGCCTGTATAATATACAGTATAATCCCTACACCATGCTGAATAGTATACAGTATAATCCCTACACCATGCTGTATAGTATACAGTATAATCCCGTACACCATGCTGGTATAATTTACAGTATAATCCATATACATTGCTGCATAATATACAGGTATAATCCATACACCATGCTGTATAGTTATACCGTATAATCCCTACACCATGCTGTATAATATACAGTATAGATCCGTACACACATTGCTGTATAATATACAGTATATCCCGTACACCATGCTGTTATCAATATACAGTATAATCCGTTACACCATGCTGTTATATATACAGTATAATCCGTACACCGTGCTGTATAATATACAGTATAATCCGTACACCATGCTGTATAATATACAGTATAATCCGTACACCATGCTGTTATAGTATCAATATTATCCGTACACCATGCTGCTATAGTATACAGTATAATCCGTACACCATGCTGTATAGTATGCAGTATAATCCGTACACCATGCTGTATAGTATACAGTATAATCCCTACACCATGCTGTATAATATACAGTATAATCCATATACATTGCTGCATAATATACAGTATAATCCGTACACCATGCTGTATAGTATACAGTATAATCCGTACACCATGCTGTATAATATACAGTATAATCCGTACACCATGCTGTATAATATACAGTATAATCCGTACACCATGCTGTATTAATATACAGTATAATCCGTACACCGTTGCTGTATAATATACAGTATAATCCGTACACCATGCTGTATAATATACAGTATAATCCGTACACCATGCTGTATAGTATGCAATATTATCCGTACACCATGCTGTATAGTATACAGTATAATCCGTACACCATGCTGTATAGTATGCAGTATAATCCGTACACCATGCTGTATAGTATACAGTATAATCCCTACACCATGCTGTATAATATACAGTATAATCCGTACACCATGCTGTATAATATAGAGTATAATCCGTTACACCATGCTGTATAATATACAGTATAATCCGTACACCATGCCTGTATAATTATACAGTATAATCCGTACACCATGCTGTATAATATACAGTATAATCCGTACACCATGCTGTATAATATACAGTATAATCCGTACACCATGCTGTTAATATACAGTTAATCCGTACACCATGTATAATACAGTTACCGTACCATGCTGTATAGTATGCAATATTATCCATACACCATGCTGTATAGTATACAGTATAATCCCTACACCATGCTGTATAGTATGCAGTAAACTCCGTACACCATACTGTATAATATACAGTATAATCCCTACACCATGCTGTATAATATTCAGTATAATCCCTACACCATGCTGTATAGTATACAGTATAATCCCTACACCATGCTGTATAATATACAGTATGATCCCTACACCATGCTGTATAGTATACAGTATAATCCGTACACCATGCTGTATAGTATACAGTATATTCCCTACACCATGCTGTATAATATACAGTATAATCCCTACACCATGCTTAATAGTATACAGTATAATCCCTACACCATGCTGTATAGTATACAGTATAATCCCTACACCATGCTGTATAATATACAGTATAATCCCTACACCATGCTGAATAGTATACAGTATAATCCCTACACCATGCTGTATAGTATACAGTATAATCCCTACACCATGCTGTATAATATTCAGTATAATCCATATACCTTGCTGCATAATATACAGTATAATCTGTACACCATGCTGTATAGTATACAGTATAATCCCTACACCATGCTGTATAATATACAGTATAATCCGTACACCATGCTGTATAATATACAGTATAATCCGTACACCATGCTGTATAATATACAGTATAATCCGTACACCATGCTGTATAATATACAGTATAATCCGTACACCATGCTGTATAATATACAGTATAATCCGTACACCATGCTGTATAGTATGCAATATTATCCGTACACCATGCTGTATAGTATGCAATATTATCTGTACACCATGCTGTATAGTATACAGTATAATCCGTACACCATGCTGTATAGTATGCAGTATAATCCGTACACCATGCTGTATAATATACAGTATAATCCCTACACCATGCTGTATAATATTCAGTAAAATCCCTACACCATGCTGTATAGTATACAGTATAATCCCTACACTGTGCTGTATAATATACAGTATTATCCCTACACCATGCTGTATAGTATACAGTATAATCCCTACATGCTGTATAGTATACAGTATAACCCCTACACCATGCTGTATAATATACAGTATAATCCGTACACCATGCTGAATAGTATACAGTATAATCCCTACACCATGCTGTATAGTATACAGTATAATCCCTACACCATGCTGTATAATATACAGTATAATCCCTACACCATGCTGAATAGTATACAGTATAATCCCTACACCATGCTGTATAGTATACAGTATAATCCGTACACCATGCTGTATAATATACAGTATAATCCCTGCACCATGCTGTATAATATACAGTATAATCCACACACCATGCTGTATAATATACAATATAATCTGTACACCATGCTGTATAGTATACAGTATAATCCGCACACTATGCTGTATAATATACAGTATAATCCGTACACCATGCTGTATAATATACAGTATAATCCCTGCACCATGCTGTATAGTATACAGTATAATCCGTACACCATGGTGCATATTATACAATATAATCCGTACACCATGCTGTATAATATACAGTATAATCCGTACACCATGCTGTATAGTATACAGTATAATCCGTACACCATGCTGTATAATATACAGTATAATCCCTACACCATGCTGTATAATATACAGTATAATCCGTACACCATGCTGTATAATATACAGTATAATCCATACACCATGCTGAATAATATACAGTATAATCCCTACACCATGCTATATAATATACAGTATAATCCCTACACCATGCTGTATAATATACAGTATAATCCACACACCATGCTGTATAGTATACAGTATAATCCGTACACCATGCTGTATAATATACAGTATAATCCATACACCATGCTGTATAATATACAGTATAATCCGTACACCATGCTGTATAGTATACAGTATAATCCGTACACCATGCTGTGTAATATACAGTATAATCCATACACCATGCTGTATAATATACAGTATAATCCCTACACCATGCTGTATAATATACAGTATAATCCGTACACTATGCTGTATAATATACAGTATAATCCGTACACCATGCTGTATAATACACAGTATAATCCACACATCATGCTGTAAAATGTACAGTATAATCCGTACACCATGCTGTATAATATACAGTATAATCCCTCCACCATGCTGTATAGTATACAGTATAATCCGTACACCATGCTGTATAATATACAGTATAATCCCTACACCATGCTGTATAATATACAGTATAATCCCTACACCATGCTGTATAATATACAGTATAATCCATACACCATGCTGTATAATATACAGTATAATCCGTACACCATGCTGTATAGTATACAGTATAATCCGTACACCATGCTGTGTAATATACAGTATAATCCATACACCATGCTGTATAATATACAGTATAATCCCTACACCATGCTGTATAATATACAGTATAATCCGTACACTATGCTGTATAATATACAGTATAATCCGTACACCATGGTGTATAATACACAATATAATCCACACATCATGCTGTAAAATGTACAGTATAATCCGTACACCATGCTGTATAATATACAATATAATCCCTCCACCATGCTGTATAGTATACAGTATAATCCGTACACCATGCTGTATAATATACAGTATAATCCCTACACCATGCTGTATAATATACAGTATAATCCCTACACCATGCTGTATAATATACAGTATAATCCATACACCATGCTGTATAATATACAGTATAATCCGTACACCATGCTGTATAGTATACAGTATAATCCGCACACTATGCTGTGTGTGTGTTAAACAGACATCTGATGCTATACGTCTAATACTATCCATTCACATTTGCGTTTGGGTCACAGATTCTGTTAAAAAGACCGGACAGAAAAGTTCTGCATGCATCATTTAAGCAGCATATGGTTATATGTTTCCAGCAAGGACTTATGCTGTGTTTTTACCATATTGAGGCAGCATATGCTGGGTAACCTATTTAACCCTATGCTGCATCAATAACGAATATAGCCTAAGGGCTATCTTTAGATACAAGCAGCATAGGGTTAAAAAGGTTACTCACCAAGGCCTTTTGCTGCCTCAATATGGTAAAAACACAGCATAAGGCCTTGCTGGGTAACCATTTTAACCCTATCCTGCTTGTATGTAAAGATAGCCTTCAGGCTATATTAGTTATTGATGCAGCATAGGGTTAGATAGGTTACCCAGCAAGGCCTTATGCTGTGTTTTTACCATTTTTTTTAAGGAGGCAAAATGCGTGTGGGGGCGGGGCAGGGGTGGAGCATGTGGGGGCGGGACAGGGGTGGAGTGGGTGGGGGCAGGGGTGGGGCGTTGGGGGGCATGTTCAGGGGCCCATGCATTATAAACTGCCCAGGGCCCATGGGATCCTTAATCCACCCCTGCTTGGGACTCTCCACCTTAGCATGGAAAAAGCCATCAGTTCTCTGAAATTGGCAGATTCAACTACATGGAAAGGGAGGGACTATAGTACCAGCAACTTGGCCAGGAGCACATTCAGCTTCTGCACCATTGGATGAGTGTATTAATACTGTTGTCTTTTTGCAATCGCCTAGGTGATCAATTGCTGGCAAAATGCATGGCGAGGATTACGATGAGGCGAACCATTAGGATCAGTAGAAAATGGGAAGGAAACACAGCTCCCTTCTGCTGAGGTGGAGGAACCTTGACTGCTGGAGAAGGGGTGCAGGCCACTGGGAAATGCAGTGGTTGCTGCATCAGGCTGTACCACTACATTTGCTCCATGGTTTTCCCAGGTCACTTTATGGTGATGCTCCATGTGTTAATACAGGGCTATATTTCCAACATTGGCACCCTGGCCACAATTCACCTTCTGCCCACAGATCCAATATAAGGCCACACTGACGTCCTCTGGTGACTTGAAAAATTCCCACTCAGGAAAATATGGCATTTACCCCCTCGACTTACTGCCTCTATAAAATGTGCACCGCTAGTTGTTTCCAAATAAGTTGGCTCCTGAGTAGCTGATGGTCTACCCCAGGCACGTTTGGCTCCAGATCTCCCACTGCTGCTACCCAGCTGGCTCATAGCCACGTTTGCACCCTGCTGGCTCAGCCGCACACTGCCACTCTCTCGCAGTTTCATGGGCAAGCTGCCACCCTCACCCCATGATAATGATGATAAAGCCAGCTCTTCACCCAGCCCTCATGTGCGATTGGCTACATAATCCATATAATCCACTGATGTCTGATTGTCACTTATTTCACCATCACCATTCTTATGGCCGCATCCCTGACCACTTGCAACATCAGCTCCCACGTTATTGTTATCGTAGCTACTTGCATATCTACAGGAGGAAGCAGCAGACCTCTCCTACAAATCTGGGCTGCACAGTAGCTGCTGACTGTCTTCAATAATATCTTCCTGGCTGAAAAACAGAGCAAAACCTGCGGCATACATCACTTGCCTGGCAGTAGGAGCAACAAAGGGAAAAGGCAGATTCAGGACAGGTGAGGCCACAGAGCTTGTTCCTGAGCCAAGCCAACTAAGTGTGGTGTTGGAGGAACCCACCGACTCCTGGCTGTGGGTGTCTGATGTCAGTTGAGCTATTTCTGCCAGTGCTACTTTGCATACTTGACTTCTGCTCCATAGGGTTAGTGATTAAATAGGGGAAAATGCTTTAGACAGGAATATCCATCTAACTCATTCACTTCACTAGACCATTAGGAATGCTGACATTTAGCCATTCACAACCCTAGGCCACCAGAGATTCTGCCATGAACTCCTTCACTTCTCTAGACCACCAATGGTTTTGACATTGTCCCCTCAACTAATCTACACCACCAGGGATATTGTCATTGGTGCCAATGTGTATCATGACCGCTGGGTCTTCCCCAGCCCCACCCAGCAATCTATCAATCCGATCCGCAATATGCCGATCCTCTGAAGTCCACCTCTATTTAGTCTGTAACATAGAGCCACTGGGACTTCTAGTACCACCATTCAGGGTCAACACCCTAGACTAGAAATAAGAGACATTTTGAAAAATTCAATTTGGGCATTTCACCGAAGTTTAATTCACAATTAATTTGTCACCTATCACAATCCGGTATACCCTCACTCTATCATCCAGCTCATGTGCATCCCACTTGGTGGCCTAAGCTCATTGTGAAGGCTTGAAACGTAAACCATAGGTACAGCACAGGGAGAGGGTATCAACGTGTGCATTATTTTTTAGTACATACACATTCATAGTTAATCCATTCTGTAGGTACTGTGCCATCAGTATTACATGTAGTTGTAATTTATTGCCGTCTACATCACTGTGCAGGGCACCAAGATTCATAGCTAATCCTTCTGTTAGCTGTAAAATTATTATACGTTAGTATTACATAATTCTGATCCGTCAAAAGTACATAAAACAAAAAAACAAAACAATCAATGTATTTTGAGAATCCAAAAAACCTCTTTCAGACAGTCAGCATTTTGTCAGTGTTATGCATCAGTATTTCATCAGTAATTGTAAGCCAAGCACAGGAGTGTGTCCAAAACAAAATGTAATGGCATTATTTGCATCTCATCAGTTTTGGGCCTTTTCTGGCCAGTAATTTCTGGCTTACAAATTCAAATACTGATGCAAAACACTGGTCAAACACTGACTAAAATAATACATTAGCTACGATGAATTTGGGTCTAATTGGTGGAGCGATTTGTATGGTTCACTTCAATAACCAACGACACTCCTCCCATAGGCAATAATCCAGCTGCCATGTTTTATCCATCCAGCAAGTTCAGCCGATCTGGTTTTAATCCTATTATATGTTGAAAGCAAAATACTATTAAGTTCATAGTATGGAGGGATACCGGATCTTATGGAGGGATCCACATGGGATAAAATTTTGTTAAACTGCACAGTGATGTAGAACAGAACGTGGTAGCTAGGGCTGAATTTGGGTACTGTTGGAGTGATTTGTCTTGTAATACCATTGTGTTTCCGACCATAAACGATTACAATTAGATGCAAACTATTGATGCAGACTATTTTTTTTACTAAACAAACTTATTAGCTACGATGAATTTGGGTCCAGTGGGTGGAGAGATTTGTATGGTTCATTCCGATAACCAACAGCAAACCTCCTGTATGACAATAATCCAACTGTCATGTTTGATCCATCCAGTAAGTTCAGCCCATCTGGTTTTAACCCGAATACAAGGAGTTATTTGACCCCAGTTGTTCCACATCCAACATCGTTGAGGGTCAAGTGGCATTCAGCACCAACTGTTCTGTGATGCCCTTACATGTCCGGGGCTGCACACGTGCTGCACTGAAGGGCTTGCCGTGTGTCTACTCTTTGCTGACAGGTGTGGGTTACCCGCTCAACATAGTTCGTCATAGGGATTGGAAATTTTAATAGTAGTGAAGACTAATTTATTTGGTAAAATACTAATTTATTACCTAAGAGAATAATTTTTTCACTATAAGACTAATGTTTTTGCTAAAAAAAAAAAACTTTTCCGATAAAAGAATAATTTTCCCAACAAAAAAAACCTTGATCAACTGGTAGGCGATTCTTCTGTGTGAAGAATCAAATTATTTGCACTGTCCTCAGGGTATTAAATAAGACCTGTAACAATAAGTAAAAAGAAGAAAGTAATGTGGACTGCACTGCACCTTATAAATGCCAGGCAGCTGTGACGGTACGACTACAAAGGTTGACTAGGATCACCTTGGGTGCAACTGAGTGGAGCGGTGGTGCTCTGCTTCCAATAGAAAAAAGTCCAATATAAGACCAGCACAAAACAGAGGAAAGAAAAAAGTCAGCGGCACTCACCAAATCTTCACAAAACTTTATTTCCTGGTCCAAGGCCAGCGTACTGTTTGCATGTCACCTCTGACATGCAAACAGTACGCTGGCCTTGGACCAGGAAATAAAGTTTTGTGAAGATTTGGTGAGTGCCGCTGACTTTTTTCTTTCCTCTGTTTTGTGCTGATTAAATAAGACCTGTCTGTAACACAAAATTACAGTAACTGTTTGGCTAACAGAGCAATGTGTGTTTATGGAGTGATAAACAATACAATGAGACAGGTGTATCACCCCAATTTGAGAATCCAGACACACTAAAATTGTTCATCTATTAAACAAGATGGACATCACACTAACAGTAATATTAGAAAGCTTACTCACTCCAATTTGAAATGCAAGGCTTAATAGAATTGTTTATCTATTAAACAAGGTGGGGAAACCCAATGACAGTAAAATCAGACAGCTTATTCACTGAAATTTGAGGATCAAGGCATAATAGAAGTATTTATCTATTAAAAAAGTTGGACACCATGAAAACAGTAGAATTAGACAGCTTATTCAGCCCAATTTGAAAATCAAGTAGTAATAAAATTACTTATCTATTAAACAAGGTAGACACCCCACTAACAGTAGAGCTAGACATATTATTCACCCCGATTTGAGAATCAATGTGCAATTGAATTGCTTATCTATGAAACAATGTGGAACGTTTTGCTTCCTCTTTGACCGGCTACAATCTGGCTTCCGACCCCACACTTAAAGGAAAAAGCTTTACCAAAGTCACCAATGACCTTATAACTGCCAAAACTAAGCAACATTACTCTTTCCTTCTCCTCCTTCACCTGTCCTCTGTCTTTGACACCATCGACCACTTCCTTCTGTTACAAACTTTCTGATCTCATGGTGAAACTGACTTGGCCCTCTCCTGGATCACATCACATCATACCTCACAGACCGGACATTTAGTGTCTCCCACTCTCACACCACCTCCTCATCTCATCCTTTCTCTGTTGGTATCCTAGGACTCCTACTTTCTTCAATCTACACCTTCATCCTGGGACAGCTCATTCACATGGTCCCATGGATTTCAGTCCCATGGATTTCAGTATCACTTTTATGCTGATGACACACAAATTTGCCTCTCTGGTCCAGACATCACCACCTTACTATCCAGAATTCCCCAATGTGCTCCTTCATCTCCTCTTTCTTTCTAAAACTTAACATGGATAAAACAGAATTTATCATCTTTCCCCTTCTTGCTCAACCCCCCCCCCCTTCCCAACAGACCTATCTATCACAATCAATGGCTGCACACTCTCCTCGGTCAACCCACTCCACTGCCTTGGAGTAAACTTGGATTCTGCCCTGCCCTTATAACCTCCAACTCAAAGATCTCTCGCATCCAACCATTCCTCAACCAGCAGTCTGCAAAAATGCTTGTACATGCCCTCATCATCTCCCGCCTAGACTATTGTAAACATCCTCCTATGTGACCTTCCATCTAGCACCATAGCACACCTCCAATCTATCCTCAACTTTGCTGTCCAACTTATCCACCTCTCACCCCATTACTCCTCTGCCTCTGCCCTCTGCCAATCCTTTCACTGGCTTTCCATTGCCCAACGAATTCAGTTTAAAATATACATATAAGACCACCCACAACCGGTCCCCTCCATAAATCTCTGAGATACCTTCCTGATACATCCCCACACGTAATCTCTGATACTCACAAGACCTCCTTCTCTCCTCTCCTCCATCACCTCTTCCCACAATCCCACAATCCCCTCCAAGAATTCTCCTGTGCATCCCATATACTCTGGAACTCTCTACCCCAACATATCAGACTGTCACCTACAGTGGAAACCTTTAAGAGAAACATTAAAACCCATTTCTTCTGACCTACAACCTGCAGTGACCCTGCTGCCACTATACCTCTATGACCAGCTTTACCATCAACTACTGTGTCCTTCCCCCATACACTGTAGATTGTAAGCCCTCGCAGGCAGGGTCCACTCTCCTTCTGTACCAGTTTATAACTCGTCTTGTTCATGCTTATAGCAATTATTTTTAATATGTACTAGCAGAAGGACCATTTATATTATTTAATGTTTGTGTGTGTCGTTAAAAGATATCAACAGTGACCTCTACAGCACCCCGACTGCTTAACAGTGACCTCCACACCCCCCACCCCTTAACACTGCCCCCCCTACAGTGCCCAGTCTCCTTAAAAACAGACCTCCATAGCAGTCCACCTCCTTAACTTTGACCTTTACAGCAGCCTGCCCCTTTAACAGTGAGTTCCATAGCACCTAACCATCTTGACAGTGACACCCACAGGGGCCCACCCCCTTAAAAGTGACCTCTACAGCACCCACCCCTTAAAACTGACAATAGGTTACAATCCCCTTAACTGACCTCCACCATTCCTGGCCCCCTTGACAGAGACTTCCACAGCGAGTGCCCCTTTAACAGTGACTGTCACAGTACCCGCTCCCTTAACAGTAACCTCACAGTACCCCACTCCCTTAAGAGTGACCTCACAGTACCCCGCTGCCTTAACAATGACCTCACAGTACCCCGCTGCCCCTTTAATAGTGGCCTCCATGGCCCCCTCCTCTCTTAGCAGTAACCTCCACAGTTCCTGCCTCTTTAACAGTGACCTCCACAGCAGCCCGCCCACATAACAGTAACATCCATAGCACCCTCCCCTTTAACTGTGACTTCCACAGCAGCCTGCCCCAGGGTGGCCAGAGGTCCAGTTTTAGGCCGGACAGTCCGGCTTTCAGACTCCCTGTCCTCTGTCTGGGGCAGGGCTAGACGGACACAGGGATGTCCTTTTGAACAGCTCACTCTCAGACAGCAGCACTGTGCAGTCTAAGTGTGATCTGCAGGGAGAAAGTCACCCTCCTCCCCCACTCCTGCAGCTGACAGAAGTTGATTTTTACCTTCATTGTTTCAATCCCCGTCGGCTGTGGAGTGGGAGGGGGCATGGCCTATCTGGGTCGGGGGTGTGGCTTAGTGGGACTTGGGGGTGGGGGTTTAAAGTCCTTCTTTTGAGGGTGGCCTGAATTACAGGTTGATGCCATGGTAATTTATGAGGAATCACAGTGGGTAGCAGTAGAAGAAAACATCTTTTATTACTACTGAATGGGAAATATGTGACATTTACATTATATTAGGTAATGGCTGACAATTAATTAGTCTAAAAGATAAGTTATATTTATGGTAACCAGAATACCCCTTTAACAGTGTCATCCACAGCGCCCTGCCCCTTTAAAGCTGACCTACAGCAGTGAAGAAAAATGGCTGGGTTGTTATGTAAACCTGTTGTAAAACTGTGTGTATGTGGAGAGTAAGGGCCTTCAAGCTTCTATTGGCTGATAAGTGTCATGTGACCAGGCTTCTATTGGCTAATGCATTTTTTGGGAATATCTCAGGAACGGTATACTCAGTACACAGGTTATTCATGCCAATTTGAGAATCAAGGCCTATTGGAATTGTTTACCTATTAAATAAGGTGGACACCCCACTAACAGTAGCAGTAGACAGCTCATTCACCCTAATTTCAGAATCAAGCCCTAATGGAATTCTTTATCTCTTAAACAAGGTGGACACCCCATTAACAGTAGAAGTAGACAGCTTTTTCACCCCAATTTGAGAATCCAGGCCTAATGGAATTGCTTATCTATTAAACAAAGTTGACACTCGTCAGTCTCTGTACCCTACACAGGGATTGATACAAAGTGGTCTGTCTCCTAAGGATCCCTTCAGCTTCAGTTTATAAAGCCTGCACTGTTCCTTCAGTCTCCCTATACTCTCCCTATGCTCACCCTACAGTGTATAAACACTCTCCCTACAATCTCCCTACACTGTCCCTGCATTCTCCTTATCCAATATTCAGCAATTAAAGGCTCCTTGAACACTGTTCCTAGCACTTGTCACGTCTCTCCTTATGCTCAGCTCACAGTGAAGTGGCAGACACCGCATAGGAAAAGGTTTAGGAAGAAAATTATTTGATACCAGGAAGCGTGAGGAAATTCGGATTCATTGCAAATCAAAGTTTTCCTATACTTTGGATTGAATTCCACTTCCATTGCTTTGATTCACTCAACACTACCCTAGACACACTACATTCAAGATACATAGCAATATTCAAATTAACCCAGGGAAGTTGTACATTGTATGCTATTAGCTAGTTTTGAAAGAGTAGCTAAGCAATAATCATAATAACATATTCTTGTTTTTACCCCTCTATTTACAATACTTGAGCATCAATACAAACTATAATCACCTACATCACCAACTTGATATTATTACAGTATAAAACTGAAATCAGAACAGCAAAAGTAGTCTGGCCACTAGACTTCCACATTTGGTATAGATGTCTGAGAGCAAAAGGGTTAAGCTGTCCAACATCAGTTCAACAAAATACCTTGAATAAAAGTATATGTGTTAATTGCAATTAATATTGTAACATTTTCCTGAAAGATTGGACCCAGTTGTTAAATATGTATGACTGTAAGTTGTGGGAATTTGTGGATGGGGATAAAACACTAAATAACATGTGACATAAACATTTATTATTCTATTTGTGCATTTCAGATTCTGTAGGAGATTCCCAACATACAATTCTGATATCTCTTTCTTCTTTAGAGCCAGTGTGCATTCAGTTTTCCTTCTCTCAATCGGCAGGAAGATATATTGAATTAATTCATGCATTTCATAACAATATTTATAAGAGGAAGAATATGTGGATTAGAATTAGGAACAGACTAGGAAAATCTCATTTGGGTTGTACAAATGCATCTTTAAAAAATGTTACAAATAATGGACAGCTGGCTAGTGCAAAATCATTGCTTGCTACTTAATAATTTTAAAGATAGCTTTTAGATTCAGTTACACATGTTTGCAAAATCTATACAAGGAAAAAAAAAAAAATATATATATATATATATATATATATATATATATATATATATATACTGTATATATTATATGCTAAGGTAAAATTGCAAAATAAAACACATTTCAGCTCCCACCTGGACCTTTTTTCATATACATAAATACCTACTGAATATACCAATTTTGCCACCAATGTATGAGAGAATTCTCTGATGAGTGTGAGTGGCAATCTCTTGTACAAGCAGTAGAAGATAGTGATTAGAGATAAGGAAACTTCTTGAAATGTGATTCATATGTGATCCATTGATTTTTTTCCAAAAAAATTATTCATGTGCAAATTGATTGTACATGAAAGCAGAAAGCTATAGAGGTGCTGCTGGCAATATGAGGGTTTTTTTTAATAAAAAGCTGGCTGTTCATACATACAGAAAAATGATTTTTTAGGGGGGGTTGTAATGCAGAACCAGCTGTCAGCACACAACCAGGTGACAGCCCCTCACTCCCTCAAAGCTTTCCCTTATCAAATTCCCTAATATTGACTAAATTATATTTTCTTATTCTCTCTCTCTGTTTTGTGGATAATTTTAGTGAAATTCATAATTAATCCAATTGGTTTAGAATTGATTTGCTTATATAAAATAGTGAACTTGCTATAATCATTCCCCTAACACCACCAGTTATATATATAATTCCAATGAGGGAGATGCAAAGGATATGCCTTCTCAAAGTAATTTATTGAATGTACCTTAAGAAATTATGAAAATCCTCTTTTCAGTGTGCATGTCTGACAAAGAGGAAAAGACTAAAGGACAAAGTATGTGAGCTCACAGAAGAGGAGTTAAAATGATTGAAATAAAGAAATTAAAACATTGCTAACTTAAATAAACCAAATATACCAATGGCCACCAGATGGCAGAAAAGTACAAAAAGTATAGTTGTAAACAAAGATAACAATACAATTTTAACCCTTAGACTCCCAGCGGGGAGACACAAGTCCCAAGTGCCGTACAAGTACGACCCCCGATCAGCGGCAGGGGTCCGGCTGTGCCAAGGTTCCGGACCCCTGCTGAATGCGCCAGCATTTGTGAAAACACCGATGCCGGCGCATTAACCTTTCATGTGCCGCGGTCAGCGCTGACCGCGGTTTAGTTTGCTGTTAACCCTTGCTGTTTTGCAAGAAAAAAATTATTAACACGAATAATCTACCAAAAAAGTGAAATTTTAAAATTTCACCTCCATTTTCCATTAATTCTTGTGGAACAACTCAAGGGTTAACAAAGTTTGTAACATCAGTTTTTTATAATTTTAGGGGTGTAGTTTCTAAAATGGGGTCATTTATTGGTGGTTTCCATTACGTAAGCCACTCAAAATCACTTTATATCTGAATTGGTGCTTAAAAAAATGGTTTTGGAAATTTTGTTGAAAATTTGAAAAATGGCTTATAAAATGATGCCAACATAAAGTATACATATGGGGAATGTAAAATAATAACTATTTTTGGAGGTATTACTATGTATTTTGAAAATAGAGAAATTTTGAAATTTGCAAATTTTTCCAAATTTTTGCTAAATTTGGTATTTTTTATAAATAAAAATGAAATATTTTGCCACAAATTTACTACTATCGTGAATCACAATATGTGACGAGAAAACAATCTTAGAATGGCCTGGATAAGTAAAAGCGTTCCAAAGTTATTACCACATAAAGTGACACATGTCAGATTTGCAAACATTGGTCTGGGATTTAAGGTGAAAAGTGGCTCGGTACTGAAAGGGTTAATGGACTTTAAATGTGAGACATAGCTGGGACAGCACACTCCCTGAATGAAATCTTTGGATTTCACTATATGAACTGATATTAATGAGTAATGTCTATCTGATGTTTAACTGTCCTTAGTATATTCAAATGTTTAGCATCTTCATATTGGAAAACCTGCACTAGGTCAGATGTAAGCCAGCAGTCAAAGTTCATAAGTTAAATGCGAGTCCACTTTCTGGTCCTTCATGAGAAGAAGATCTTCTACCTCTAAATTTGGTTTGGTGCACTGCCATTTTCTTTGTTATCGAAGGAGAAATGTTTATTCCTTTTTCTATCTACATTTCTACTGTCTGATATAGGTTACCAGATGTATATTCTTTAGGTAAACTGGTAAGAATTCCAAGTTTTTGAGTAAAAAAGAGTCACTGGAGTAAGAATAATTGTAGTAAGAATCCTAGGTCCATGGACATAGGAACAAGAGGCCTTGAGTTGACAATAGTGAACACCTCAGCTGATAAGGTGGTTAAAGTCTTATGAGTAAAGTTGCAGATTATCAGATTATCTGACCAATTTCTGTCCAATCAGACCAATAGTTGATCTGTGTACAACAAAAGATCAAAGATTGGTCAGAAAATCTGTCAGATAATCTATTAGTGTAAATGCATCCTAAGCCTTAAGAAATGCCTATCATCTTTTCCCATGATCCATCCATATAAGAAGCATAGTGAAGTAATCCTAGACTGACTCAGAGTCAGTCAGCAATTCTCGACTGGGAAGTTGGTTGAATAGTCAGATTTCAATAGTTTTACTCAGATGGCAAGAAATCATCTTAAGGCATTGATGAAAATGGAAGTGTCCATGGATTCTATCACTTCTATGTGTATAGCACATAAATGTATGCTTGTAAATAATACTGACCATTGCTTCCTCTGTATGTGATCCCCCTGGTTCTATATGCTGTGACTGCTCATTGCCCAGAGACATAAGTAAACGGTGTACTGCGGGGCAGGGGAGGGAGAGGCGTCTCCCCTGCCCGTTCCTCTGATAGGCTGCAGGCACTAGGCCTGCAGCCTATCAGAGGCCGGCTCAGGCGACGCGATGATGTCATCGTGCCACCTGAGCCGTACAGCGCGGCACACAGGCCGGAAGAGGCCTGCATCGCATCGCTGCCAGCTCCATGGAGGTAAGTATTAGTGTTTATTTTTTTTTATTGTTGCAATCACGGACCAGAGCTCTATTTGGGGCACTGGGGGCATTTGTTACTGGCACATGGGACACTGGGGACATTTGTTACTGGCACATGGGGGCATTTGTTACTGGTACTGGGGGCATTTGCATTTGTTACTGGCACATGGGGGCATTTGCATTTGTTACTGGCACATGGGGCATTTGCATTTGTTACTGGCACATGGGGCACTGGGGGGCATTTCTTACTGGCACATGGGGGTATTTCTTACTGGCACTGGGGGGCATTTCTTACTGGCACATGGCGGCACTGGGGGCATTTGTTACTGGCATATGGGGCACTGGGAGCATTTGTTACTGGCACATGGGGGCACTGGGGGCATTTGTTACTGGCACATGGGGGTACTGGGGGGCATTTCTTACTGGCACTGGGGGCATTTCTTACTGGCACTTGGGGCATTTCTTAATGGCACGGGAGCACTGGGGGCATTTTTACTGGCACATGGGGGCACTGGGGGCATTTCTTACTGTCACATAATTTGGGGGGCATCTATGGGGGTGGGACACTTTTTACTGGCACATGATTTTTGGGGGAAATCAATGGGGGAACTTCTGGTGCATTATTGGGGCATTTCTTACTGGCACATAATTTGGGGGGCATCTATGGGTGGGGAGCACTTCTTGCTGGCACATTATTGGGGTGAAATTTTGGGGGCACTTTCTACTGGCACCTTATTGAGGGGCACTATGGGGGCACTTCTTACTGGCACATTATTGGGGCACTTCTTACTGGCACATTGGAAGCATTATTACTTCTGAGGCACAGTGGGGACATTAGTACGGTTGGGGGCACTATTACTAACAAGTGCACTCTGGCAGAGAATTATTAGTTAGGACTTTGGGGGGCACTATTACTGTGGGGGGCACTATTACTGTGGGTGCAGTTATTTTAGAACACTGTGTGCCAATAATTATTGAAGGGCACTATCTGTGTGGTACTAGTAGCACAGTACTGGGGATGGTAGGATGATTTGTCCAGAAGACGAGAGGTTGATGGAAAAGTAGTAAACTACGTTTTTTTCTGTCAAACTGCAGAGATGTGAAATGGCTGAAAAATGGCGTCTGGTCTGAAAGGAGAAGATGAGGAAAGAGAACATCTACTTCAGAGAAGACGTCACTGGATGTACGAGGTATGGGGCGCTGTATTAGGCTACATTCACACGAATGTTGTGTTTTGCAGTCTACAAATTGTGGATCCGCAAAAAAAGGATGATGTTCGGTATGGCATCCATTTTTTTTGCAGATCCACTGTCACAATGCCTATCCTTGTCCGCAAAACAGACAAAAATAGGAATGGACATACAGATGCGGAAAGCACACAGTGTTCATTTAAGTGAATGGGTCCACATCTGAGCCGCAAAATATGCAGATCGGAGGCTGTAAAAACAACTGTCGTGAGAATGTAGCCTTACCCTGTATGTTCTGTAGTGATATACGTAATGTTAGGAGGGAAAAGGTTAGGGTGAGAATTTGGCATGGGGGGTTCAATTTTTGACTTGGCCGTCAGAAAAGCTTGGTGGACCGGCGCTGGGGTGGGGGGGCCCAAGTTGAATTCTTGCACCAGGGCTCATAAGCCTTTAGCTATGCCCCTGGCAGTACAATGGCACTGTACAATGTGAACTAACCATGCAATGGCATGTACAAGCTTTAGCCATCTTGAGAAGCTTTCAAAGCACTGACAGCCCAAGCTAAACTTCTCTTTCAATTTAGTGACAAGGGTACTAACGTCAGGATGAATCTCTGGATCTTTAACAATGTCTTGCAGAATGAAGAAACCTTCAATAGCAGCCTCTTTAGTCTGGCTCAGCAGGAGCATTGGTCCTTTTAACCAAGAAAAATTTGCAAAGGCACTAAAGGATGCTGGTCTGGTGGAAAAATCTGCCAGGTTGCCATAGAATGTAACATGCAATTTTTGCAGGTTTAAACAGAGTCTGTCACCTCATTTTCACCTATATAACTAACAGCACTGCCCCACAGAAGATTGAATACACATCCCAGACATACCTATGTGCACTTTGTGTCTGTATTACATGTCCAGATAAAGCACTTTTATTCTGCAGGAAAACAGCTCCCAAGTGCCTGGCTCTGCTGCTGCAAGTGCTCAAAGCAAACCAGACTTGAAGAGGGGAGGGCTGCTTTAGCTGCTCGTATCTTTGGATTGATAGCAGATTGAAAGCTGGCATTCCAAGCTTTAAAATGATACCATTATATCCAGTATGTCAGAAGATATAGCTGTTAGAAATTGAGACGGGAGAGAAAGCTGTTTTTAGTTTCACTTTCAGCTGGGCACTTGGGAGCTGTTTTCCTGCAGAATAAAAGTGCTTTTTCTGAACATGTAATACAGACACAGAGTACACACAGATATGTCTGGGATGTGTCTGCAATCTTCTGTGGGGCAGTGCTGTTAGTTATATAGGTGAAAATGAGGTGACAGACTCCCTTTAGCAAACTTCCCAAATCTTTTAATTCTATTAGATTAATGTTTGGAGAATTAACTATTCATTATTTTAATTAAGTCTTTGGGGTCAGTTATTATCCAGAAATATGCCTATATCTGCTACTTTTCCCCGCTCACACCAGGTCTAAAAAAAATGGGTGTGGCATGGGAGGGGAAGGTGATGGACCAGTAGGCCCATCTCATTCATCATTTTCTACACCGGTTTTAGGCATAGAAAATGGACTAAATGTAAGCCAGCTAGGATGCTGGCTTACATTTAGACTGGCACGGGATATACCGAAGTTATGTAGAGGCCTACGCCTCTTCATAACTTCAGCGGATCCATCGTCGCATATATAGAGGTTATTATGAACGGCATCTAAAACGCCAGTCTTAATGAATGACCCCCTTTGTCTTTTATGGACAAGGCTATTTTGTTGTAATCTTGAGTTGTGCAAAACACAACCCTAAGTCATCATCATAAAAAAGTAGGAATTACATAAGGCTCCTGGATAAGTTTAGCAAGCCTTTCTTTCACCTCACAGTGATGAGAGTGTGGTGCAAAATGGGTGATGCAACCTTTTTCAACATATAAGTTTTAAAGGAGTTAACTCCTTAACCAAGCATACATCTCCCACAATGTCTCAGCCTAAATCTAATCTCTGTGCATATGGGGCATTGTGGACTCTCATGATATCTCTTCCAAGTAAAATTAGAATATCAGCATGTCTTTAGGAAGAACTTCATTAGCTAGGTATCTTAAAGAGGACCTTTCACCACTCCTGACATGCCTGTTTTAATAGCTTCATGCATTCCCCACGTACTAACAATTCTGGAACGTCTATTCTTATGTCTGTATGTTGTGCCATTCCTGTATTATTTGCACTAGAAATTATGAATGAATTGCTATTTGTCTTCAGTAAGGGAACAGAGGGGGGTTGGGGGGGTGTACCTGCACAGACTGAACATGGCAACACTGATTGGCTAGAGTCAGTCTGTGCAGGTACATACACCCTACTGGTCACCTCCCCTCTGTTCTTTTACTAAAGACAAATAGCAATTCATTCATAACTTCTAGTGCAAATAATAAAGGAATGGCACAACATACAGACATAAGAATAGATGTTTCAGACTTGTTATTACATGGGGAATGCATGAAGCTATTAAAACAGGCATGTCAGGAGTGGTGAAAGGTCCTTTTTAAGTGGAGATAATGGTGTGAAGTTTCAGGAGTACAAATTTCATATCTTTCATCCAATATCTGGTTATATTCAAGAAAGTCTCTATATGACCAGAGAAAGTGTTGAGGGTATATGGTTTTGTTTGCCCCTTAATATTACAGACTTCAAAGAATTTAGGTTTTGCTAGAGACCTGATGCTTTGTTTATCTGTAATGGCATACATTCTAATGGTTTTCTCAGGTTTCCCTTCTTGGTAGACTTTGACCAGACACCATTTGATGCAGAATTTTGGTTGAGTCTCTTTCCCACATAATTCCATGCATGAAGAGGAGAAAGTGGTTGCAGTTGAATCTTGAACTTGTGGCTCCAAGCCATGTTTTGCAAAAGGATTAGATGCTGCTGAAGGTTATGAGTTGTTGGGAAAAGGAGAAGGATGCATAGCTATAACATAATTGTCACTACTGTATTTGGTACACTTAATGACAGCATTACAGTCCTTAGCAATGTGGTTTGAGGAGGCGCAACACTTGTAACACACCCCAAGCTGTTTCAGAGTATCTCTTGCATGTCTCTGCCGTGAATCCATGACATTCTTTAAGTGTGTGAGAGTCACATACAACTTTTATTAAAAAGAACTGTATATGGTGAAACTGAGGAACAGAAAGAAAATGTGCTTTCAATTGTAGATTATCATGTGACAATAGGCTATAACATATTATTGTACAAAGGAAAAAAACATTTGCAGATTACTGGCAAAATGAATAAGGGGGTAGCTGATGTGTGTCTAAAACAACAATTTAGTGAAGCCTACTGTGTAGGAGGTTTAGAAGCAGATGGTCACTGCTAATGAAGTTGTATCAGCAGCAGAGGCTTCAATTTTCAAGACAGGATTGGAATTGGACCTCCCTAATTGGCAAAAGGGTTGCCCTCTCTGATGAGTCATGTTTTATGCTTCATCGAATAGATTGATATTGATGTTTCAGGCAAGAAATATTAGAGCGCAAATACCTACAACCATTGCTGCAAGAACACAAGCTGGTGGAGGTGGCATTATGGTCTGGGGAATGTTTTCAGGGCATTCTCTGGGCCCAATAATCTATGCGGAAGGCATTCTCAACCAATTTGGATATGAATCCATCCTTGAAGATCAAGTACACCCATATTGTCTTCCTGGGGTCAGATGGAATCTTCCAGCAAGACAATGCAACATGTCAAACAGCTAGAAATGTCCGATACTGGTGGAAAAAACATGATCAAGACTTAGATATACTACCCTGGCCCTGTAATTTCCAATACTTTAACCCAATTGAGCATTTGTAGGACCACTTTGATCACAATATTCATTGAATGGATAACCCCCTAATTCCCACACACCTTCCAGCAACTATGGTATGCACTGCAGTCAGCATGGCTCCAGATACCTGTGAAAACCTACCTGGACCTTGTAGAGTCACTCTCGGACCATCTAACTACAATCCATGCTGCACGCAGCGGTTACTCTGGGTATTAGTTGGTGATCATAATAATGTGACTAGACCATTTACATCCTACATTCCTAATAACCTCAACATACCAGTGATGCCACATTGTCTGGATGTATAGGATGATTAAAGATGCTGCATGTCCTTCAATTCACCAGGGTCACACACCAAGGATTAAATGCTGATTAGCTAGGAACGATTTGCAAAAAAATATATACTAGATTAAGATATAACAGCATGAATACAACATACGCATAATAAAAACTGCTGAAGGCATTAGAATGAGATTTACCAGATAACATTACCCTTGGATACCATTCCCCTAGTTTGTACTCCACTGGATTTATGTCATGAGGTAACTCAGTCTTGGCAGAAGGGGTCTGATTTAGCCAATTCTAGTTCCTGTTTTGTGTGTGGGCCCGCTGTGCCAGCTATCTAGTTTGGCTTTGAGTTAACCTTAAGGGAGTTATTCTGGTCCTTTCTTGGTATTCACCCTTTAATCCCTATACAGTGATCTGAACTTTGCTCTGGTGGGGCAACCAGATGGCTACCTCTTTGGATAGTCCCAGCACAGTAGATAACTCACTTGGATCAGGGACTAAAACTGCATAAAAAATAAAGGAGCAGTCTAAACAGTCACTTAAACGTGAATGCTGATTTTAGAGAGCCAGACAACACACTGATAGTGTAAATGAAGGTAGACACAGTACAAACGTCCGAACAGGGTCACAGAGAGGACAGAGCAGGTAGGCTGGATACTCGGCAGGAACATACAAACTGGGTGAACTTAAACACAAACAGAACTGAAACTAGAAGTGCAGAAGAACATAGGCATGGCAGAAACAGGGCTGGAGCACACTAATAACACAGGCAGGAAATAATGCAGGATAAATGCAGGTAAATTGCAATAGTACTAGACTATCAAAAAGCTTTGCTGGTCACTAAGGAGCCTAAATTGGCTGGGGAACAATTTGGAAGCAGGTACACTGCCCTTTAAGAGACTGGACATGAGAATGCACACCATAAGGGCACAGATACTGTTTGAATAGAAGTGTGCTGGCCAAAACCTACACAGGACAAGGTCAGGCAGCATGATGAGTATGATGGCAGACATAGACTATGAACCTAACAGTTCCTTTAGGAGATCACCCAGATCCCGGGACTTGCAGTTGTCTTTGTTAGTTATCTTTGGGAAGCTTTGATGTTTATATGCCTTCAGAACTACCATAGGTTTGTTCAAGTCTCCCCTATGCTACAACAAGATGTTCCTCTAAATATCCCACATGAACTGCTCTTAATGTCTTGAAGCTTTCTGTAAATTTGTGATTGAACCAGTTGATGAGCAAGTCAAGTTCTGCCATGGCAATGAAGTTAAGATCGTTGATTACAGCTTCAATTGTTGATTTCCAGGCCCAATAGGTCTCAGCACGGTCATCAATATTTGAGATCCTATTGTTTATTAACTCCCTTCATCTCATGTATCTGGGAAATTGTGACCTCCTATTCCTTATAGCCAGACTAATCTTTGGTTCCCCTGGAGCATGTAAGTTCTCTGGTGTACAAGGCTGAGCTATATCAGGACAAATTGATTTAGCATAATGGTTAAGCTATGGTTTAGTCTCTGGAGGATCTGCTGGCATGATTACCTTGTCAATGGTAGGCAGTAATATCTGTTGCAATGTGGGGACATCCATGTGATACAGTGGAATTGATGATGGCATGTGCAACTTGGAAGTTTCTGTCTTTAGTGTTAGATCAATGTGACTAGTGGGAGGTATAGATGATGATTACTTTAGCACGCAATCAGTAGTGCGATCAGTTCAGTCTTTTACTTCTCCAGATCAGTATCTTGGTGCAATGCTTTTCAAAGACTTTCAGTTAAGCTAAAGCAGCTACTTCTTCCTTTACCAATTGGAGAATTTGTAATTGGCTTTCTGCCTCCATTTTTGCCATTTGTGCTCATATCTCTGTTTCATTCTTTGCCATGTTTGCCCTTAGCAAAGGAGCTTTTAAGACTAGCTTCTTCTGCATTGGCACAGAATTCTCTTATCTTATCACATAATGCTGACCTTCTGGAACAAGAGCAGCTAGAAGATGGACATGTAAGTTTGGTTGAAGTTAATCAATGTGATCTAACCTCCTGCAGCTGTGCAATGCAGAGTTCTGCTTTATCCTTTTTATTTTGTCCTAAGGCATCCTTATTCTTAGATAACTTTGCGAAGCATAGTGTACTGAGGAATGTGATGAACCTTGTGGACTGTCACTGGTAGCGATCATAGGCAGATAAATGTTTTAAAGCCGTGATTAACTCTGCTGTGACATTGTTAAAGCATAGAAGAGCTGCTATATAGTGTGCTTGCTCGCAGACTCTATATGTACATGCAGATGTTATAGATTTAGGTTTCCTTTGATTATTCTGCAAACAATGTATGTGAGAGAAATCTCTGATAAGTGCGAGTGGCAATGGAAGATAGTGAATTCGCTATAAAATAAATAATAATTCACCGAGTGACACCAGCTGCATATAGAATTCCAGCGGAGAGATGCAATGGATATGCCTTCTCAAGGTAACTTATTGAATGTACCTTGAAAAATGATGACAGAGGTTAAATGAAAATCCTCTCTCCAGCTCTATAATGCCTGTCTGACAAACAGAAAAAGACTGAACAACACAGGATATGAGCTCAAAGAAGAGAAAGAGTTACAAGATGAATGACCTAATAGATTATAACATAGATAAGTTATATTCACCAAAAGTAACAATGGCCACTAGATATAGGCAAACTACACTAAGTAAAGTGGATAAATATAACACAATACAATTATGCTATAGTTGGGGCAGCACAACACCAAAAGTGTATATACTGTACCAATGCATGGATGTGCATGTCTATAAGTTATCTTTACAACCCTTAAGAGCATGGCCTATTGTGGCCTTCAGGATGCACCCATTTTTGTTGCATTTTTTCCCTGCATTACTTTTTTTGTTTTTACATATTAGGGCTTGTTTTTTGGCAAGTTGTATTTTTAATGGCACTATTTTAGACACATACAAGTCATTGATCTTTAAAGTCTTTTAAACAAATGTAAGGGGTTTTCATCATTCCAGTTAGTTGATCATCACATGACCTGTGATGTCAGCTTCTTTCCCTCCTCTGATGACAAGCCTGAGGGAGCAGGTCTGCCTCTGTGCTCAGAACCTCACTTTGAAGGCTGTGCTGGATGGAGCATCAAGCCATGTCCCCTGCACTGCCCGATCTGCTGACTTAGTTGTCTGCCCCATGTCTCCCCTCCCACTGGATTCTTCAGCAATGTTTAACCCCTCCTACGATCAGCAGCACAGACTCAGGGTTGGAGGCTCTGCCTCAGGTACTGAGCAGCTAAAGAGTTTCCTATTCTCCTGACAAGTGATCAGATATTGAAGAGATAAATGTTGTGCACAGGATCTTTCCTCCCTCCTCACGCTGTAAACACAGAGCTGACCAAGACCAGAGGAGTTCTCGCCTGTGTACTCTTCTACTGGCTGTGAGGAAGTGGATGCAGGGTATTGCACAAGAAGAGATAGGGGGAATATCCTGTGTGTATCAGCAATGTCACTGTACAGTATAGTCCCACACATACAACATAAGTAGCCCAGCAGTCAGACTGCAGACAGTGCAGCAATTTTATTCACTCTCTTTGCAGAGCAGGGGGATGGAGAGGCAGTCTCTGTTAAAACCCATAAATATTAAGAAGGAAAACCTCAGGGATTATTGTTACACAGACCAGAACTAGGGAAATGAGTAAGAGTTCAAGAGTAAGGAGGTAATTTTCTGTCACTGTTGAATGATTCATTTGAACTGTACAATAAACACAGTACCTGCTGAAGAACCTCTCTTTAAATAGGGAGGAAGTAATACATATCAACAATTCATAGCTTGCAAAGAGAGAAGCAAATTGTCACAAAAACATTCTGCTACAGCTTTTTCATCAAGAGATAAATAGAGGGTATATAAGAAATACATTGATGCAGTGGCGTAGCTATCGGGGAAGCAAGGGAAGCGGCTGCTTCGGGGCCCAAGCTAAGAAGGGGCCCGGGAGCAGCAGCAGGGGGGGTGTGGCCATCAGGGCCCTATTAAATTCCTTTATTTATTTTTAATTTGGCTATTCCACTGCTCCTGAAGGGGGTCCTACTACTGCGTCCTCTAATGAAACAAGAGGAGAGGGGAGAGCGGGATTCTCCTACCTCTCCTCTGCGCTGCTGCACTTTGTTATGTGATTGGTGGAGCAGCAGTGGGCGGAAGCTGCTGCTCCACCAATCGTTTAGGTAAACCCTCTGCCAGAGCTGCCCTCCTGCACGTTTGTATGGCCTCCCGCCATCTCATCCAGACCTCTGCACGGTTGAATGGCTGCCCCGTCCGGCCTCCCACCCAGCCTCTTGTTTGTATAAACGCCCACCCGCCAAGCTGCAGCTTTCAATTGCCGACCACCAACACCTGTTAGAACCGCTACTGCCTGCCTGCAAGCCAGGAGTCAGGACCCTTCTTCTTCAGACTCCCTGACAGCTTGGTGAGTCTGATACTCTGAACTGTGCCCTTCTCCTAACCTGGATTGTGCCCCTCTCCTTCCCTGGACCATGCCCCTCTCCTACCCTGGACCGTGCCCCTCTCCTACCCTGGACCGTGCCCCTCTCCTACCCTGGGCCGTGCCCCTCTCTTACTCTGGACCGTGCCCCTCTCTTACTCTGGACTGTGCCCCTCTCCTACTCTGGACTGTGCCCCTCTCCTACTCTGGACTGTGCCCCTCTCCTACCCTGGACTGTGCTTATCCCGCTACACTGGACTGTGCCCCCCTACATTGGACTGTGCCCCCCTACACTGGACTGTGCCCCCTAAACATACACTGTTGGCAGCACAGTACAAGGGTATAAGGAGATACACCTCTACTGGGCCTCTTAACCTCTAATATGCCCCGTTCTACCCTATAATGTGCCTCCTACCCTGTACTATGTCCTCTTATACCCTCCATTGTACCCCTTTATACACTATATCCAGTCACTGTATGGTGGGTTATGTGGTCACTGTATGGCGGGTTATCCAGTCACTGTATGGAGGTGTTATCTGGTCACTGTATGGCGGTGTTATCCAGTCACTGTATGGAGGCGTTATCCAGTCACTGTATGGCGGCGTTATCCAGTCACTGTATGGCAGCGTTAACCAGTCACTGTATGGAGGCGTTAACCAGTCACTGTATGGAGGCATTATCCAGTCACTGTATGGAGGCATTATCCAGTCACTGTATAGAGGCATTATCCAGTCACTGTATGGAGGCATTATCCAGTCACTGTATGGAGGCATTATCCAGTCACTGTATGGAGGCTTTATCCAGTCACTGTATGGAGGCATTATCCAGTCACTGTATGGCGGTGTTATTATTTGGTTGAAGGGCTAATGTATTTACAGTATATACGGTAGATTCCAGTATATTATGCAGTAGAGTGGCCTGTATTTCCCAGTAGAGTAAATGAGCCTTGTAGAACACAGTCCACACCACTGACCACCAGGACCAGCCTTCTGTACTATAGCCTGCAGTACATGGCAGCCTCCCTTCTCTGCCTTGTTACTTTGCTCTGTACTAGTGCTTATTTTGGAACAATAGGCTGGATTCACATCACCTTTTTGCCATGCATGTAACATATACAAAAAACGTATATATTAACCGATGACCCAGACTAATGTCATACAGTGGAATATATAGGTTTCCATTGTAAAAGAAAGTATACTTTTTTTTTTACGGACTCTGCAGGATACAAAAGTGGGGTGTGCTGCGTTTTGTATCCCTTTTTTCCAACGTATACGTTAAACAGATGGTAAAAAGGTGATATGAACCACCCTTACATATGCACACATGCAATGCCAGGATGGTCATGAAGAGGGGGCCCAGTGCAAAAATTTGCTGTGGGGCCCTGTCAGTTCTAGCTACGCCCCTGCATTGATGGATATTTTTTGCCAATCAAATGTTTAAAGACGTTCTCTGAGCTACAGATATTGATGACCTATCCTATAGATAGGTCATAGTTATCAGAATAGTAGGGGTCCAATAACACCACAGATCAGCTGTTTGGGCTGCTGAGGCACTAGATGCTATACAGTTTACAGAGCTGGAAGCATACAGCTCCATACACTGTGAAGTGGCTATGCCAGAATACTGCAACTCAGCTCCTGTACCCTGGTGCCAGAAACTACATAGTGTTTGGAGCCTGCTGCTTCCACTCTGTACACTGCACAGTGTCCAGTGCTTTGGCAGCCTGAAACAACTGATCGGCGATGGAGACCGGTGTTGGATCTCCACCAATCTCATATTGATGACCTACAGCTGCTTCTGCTGCACTCACAGTTAATGCCCGCATCAAAGCACTGTACAGGAATGTATAGCATGATGTGGGCGGTATCAATAAGGGGGAGAAGAAAGCCGTCTCAGTCGAACTCAGTCCACTGTGCCCTGCTCTCAGCAGTTTAGCGGAGAGTGTCTCCTGCTACATTAACCTGAATGTTTGGCTTAGCTGCTCCTGCTTCACCAACCTGGGAATGTTATCTAATAGTATTAAATATGTTTCCATGCATAATGTACAGTACATAACCTGCTACCTATATCCATTGGTAGAAAACAGTTCACTGACAGATGACTAATTTATTCTAAATAATTTCACATAATTCTCAGAATTGAGAAATGTGTGTTTAATAAGAGACCATTAAACCTATGCATGACCCAGTTTACTCAAAAGGGCTCGAGGTGTAAATAACACCATGTGAAATGTAAAAAGAAAGACATGAATGATAACTCCTAAATAAATTAGAATACAAGGGTTTATAAGGATAATGCCACTAGAGATATCTAATGTTTCAATTTGCTGCTTTTGGTAGAAGAATCTCATAGTAATGTGCATGTGCTCCTTAGGCAACTCATACTCTCCATAGTTCTGTATACCTTCTTCTTCATCATTGTACAACATTGCAGTATTGGAAATGTGAAATTAAGCGTTCTATTGTAGAGGGAAGATGTCCAGTTATATTCGATCACTTGCCATAGTAAAAAAAGGAACAATCCATTTTCCCTTATAGAAGGGAACAGTCGGTAAGAGGTTTGAAATGAGTGTGAGGATACAATTTGCCTTAAGAGTGCCTGAGGATCAAGACAAGCTGACTTTCCACAGAATGAGTCTGTCAGCTGGCATCTTGCAGTAATTGCTTCCCATGGCAGGACCTTACCAGCCAAGAGGGGACTGCTCTCGTCAACCCAAGAATCAATTTCAACAGCAGCTGAATGATAATTGTTTTTTAAAGCTGAGGGAACTTGTTGCCAAGTCTAAACGGGGACCAAATGGTTATTGCCTGATTGGCATTGATTATTCAAGGATTTGGGCATTTGAAAAGGGAACGGGAAGAATAGCTTCTTATTAAAGGACCTCCTATTTTACATTCTGATAATATATCCCTTTATCAAACAAAATGTGTGGAAAGTTTCTTGTCATTGCAGCTGAGCATTACATGACATCTTTGTGTGGTAAGATGACCACAGGAATTCTGCATTAAAACATCTGTATATTAAAGAAGAACTCCCGCAAAAAAATGTATTCTCTGACCTGCTAGAAAAGTACTCGATTTGTAGTAATCTGTGATGAATGCAATCTTCTTACCAGTGTCTGTATTTGTGAGTTATCCCCTCCCTTCTGCTTCTCGGCAGTGTCATGTGACCAGCAATCAGACTTTCCAAATAACACAGTCCTGTCCATGTGTTGACAGGAAGTTAGTTTCTCTATGTATTCCTATGGGAGCCTCAATATCAGTCTCATAGGAATGTATGGATCCTGACATATAGGGAAGGATCCTCATGGGATTATGATCATCTTTGAGGTAATAGTGTTGTTTTTTGGCGGGAAATTTTCCCGCCGAAATGAATGGTCAAGGTGGCTAAAAATAGCCCTTGTATCTGGGCTAAGGCAGAGGTTAATTGGATTGGTCAAGTGGGTTGACCTATAGGATGCAGGTTGCTGGGGTTAGGAAGTATTGGGACCCGGTAACAGTAAGGGCATTGGTAGGTGAGGTAGGGCAGGGTCTGGTGAAGTGGATATATAGGTAGGGTACCTGGGTCTGCTCGGGCTGTGTGCCGAGGAACATCGTGAGGAGCTGTCGCCCGCCCGCCCTCCCTATGTATTTTTTATTTGTCGTCACGGTCGCTTTATTAGAAGGAGGGGTAGTCGCTTGCTCTAAAGTGGTAAGCGGACGAGATGTCTTGGTATTTGGGCCGAGCTTATGGCTGGTCTAATCTATGGTTATTATATGGTTATAATTTTAATAAAATATTGAAGTATTCTTTAATAAAGTTGGCCGTGGCAATAAATTTTATCCATTAATTGAAGTATTCACGTGTTTTTATTTATATGTTTATAAGTGTTGGGTTGAATGCTTATAGGTGTGAGTATGATCTATAATCCCATGAATGGAGACGTAACTGGCTTCTTGTCCTGTGTCAGTTGGAGATCAGAGAGTTGGTTATATGACACAGCTAAAAATTATAAAAGAGGTGAAAGCTCACAAATACAGTCACAGATGAGAAGATTACATTCACTACAGATTACATCATGTACCTTTCTAACAGGTCAGGGAATAAAAATTTTTGAAGGAGTTCACTTCTTTAAAGGGAACCTGTCATCTCCGAAACACCCCCTGAACTAGAGTAACAGATGTATAGTGTAAGTGATGCTGAATCCGAATATGTAAGTTTTATCTTCATACTCACTTCCATTCCAGCGCAGTGCTCCCACAAACCAGCAGTAAAATACATTGAGAGGACTCTTCTTTGAGTCCTCTCCATTATGTGAGTGAGCACTGGAGTCCACTGAGTGCATTTTACTGCCGGTTTGTCAGAGCACAGAGTCAGAATGGAAGTGAGTATGAAGATAAAAATTACATAACCAGACTCGACGTCACTTACACTATACACTGTTTACTCTAGTTCAGGTGGTGTTTCAGAGCTGACAGATTCCCTTTAAGGAAGTGACAGACAACCATAATTACAGATTATACAGTAATTTATTTTGTTTCCTAAATGACTGTTACTACGTTATATTCTATATTTTAAATACTCGGCATGTTACGCAATACCATCCAGTGTTATGGCACCATTAACATTATATAGGGATGATAGGTAATGTGCAGTGTGGTCCTGCTCTCCTACCACAGACTACAAAAGTTTTTTCAAGGTATCATTCCAATAATTAAAAAAAAAAAAACCTCTAGACTTAACATTTCCCAAAAATGTTGTCATTCCCGAGATCCCCCTCGGTACTGCTGAATCTTGTGCTGGCTATGACAACATAAGGTCTGACCAGCACTGGCATGGACAGTAAAATAGGCAATACTAAATTCTACAATAAGACAATATCACAACTTCAGTCCAATACAGTACTTTATTCCTATGCTACCTGCCAAGTTTCTGTCATTCGTCTTGTATGTTTTCATGCCAGTGCAGAATTCAACTGTGGAAGAAGATAGTAGGTCTTTAAAATGGAAGAATTCACTAGACCTTTGGAGAAATGTAGAGCTCAATGGGACTAATACAATACACATATGGCATGACAGTTTATACTATTTCATCTTTGTAACAGTGAAGTACATGAAGAATTGTCCCACAAATGTTTTAAAAATGCAGCATGCTTTAACAAACCCCAGTTTATAATATAAAAGAAAAAGCATTTTATCCATCTATTTTAATGCATACGTCTATGCATTAAAATAAGAATAGGTAACACTTTGAAAAAAGTGTCATAAAGTATGAATTTGGTGATCAGGGGTGGATCTGAGCAGGTGCCTAGGGTAGTATAATTAGAGTTTTTTTCCATACAAGAAAGTTGTAAGAGTTATTAAGCAGTTACTATAGTTTTGGTATGCTTCTTAGCTACCATCTCAGCCATCACCAGAATTTTCTTAGTTGTTTTTAAAAAATAGGCACATTAGGGCTTAAGTGGACCAAGGGCAGACCCTAACCACTCAGTGCACCTTCACCCTTCCACTCTTCTTCCCTGAACACTCCCTCCTTCACTTCATTGACAGGACTAGGCATTCAGGCAGAGGGGGGAGTGTCCAGGAAAGCAGAGTGGTGGAGTTAAGAAGTGCACAGTGACTGGGCCAATGCCATTGGTACACTTATTTGCACCTATAAAACTGGCTGAGTTGTTGCATGTACGCTTGGCAGCTGTTCATATATGCCCATATAGCTGAGAAAAATGATGTTTTAATATATGCAAATGAACGCCTAGGAGCAACAGGGGTGTTACCATTACTGCTAGAGGCTCAGTTCTCTGCAACTTCCGCACCCTCTCTGGGCCAGGCAGTGTAAACATGACCACGCCCGGCCCTGACTTATCCTAAAGTGGAGAGGGTGCAGCAGTTGCAATACATGCTGAGCCTCTAGGAGTAATGGCAAAACCCCCGTTGCTCCTAGAGGCTCATTTCTATATATAAACATCATTTTTTGTAGCAATGCCAGCACATATGAACATTGCACCAACACAGATGCCTTCAGCTGCCAAGTGCACATGCAACAGGTCAGCCAGTTTCATAGAGTCAGCCAGTTTCATAGGGTCTGCCCTACCAGGCATTATAGGTGGTTTAATAGGGCTGATCCTTAAAGATTATAATTCTACTTGGCCATACACTAATTCTTGACAAAGCTAACGTCAGTTTCTGGAAAACTTGGAAGGAAAGAGTAGTGACAACAGATATAAATGCCAAAAAAACATAAATTAAAGGGCCTTTCCCTTCTTATAAAGTGATCGCATATCGCTAGGATGGGCCCTCACTTTATGATCATGGTGACTAACATATGGGACCCCTACAAATTTTGAGAGTAAAGGGGATTCAGCAATTGTGTAGCACGTCTACTTCAATGTTGTTTCCCTACATAGTGGCATTCAGTGGTGATCTACTTGTAGCCTTCTGCTACCTTCCCTTTGCTCCCCAAGCAATTCCTTCCCCCTGCACTACTCCTCTCCTTTAGTGTTGAGCGAGCATGCTCGGCCGAACTCGCATTCAGTGTAATGCCAGTAGCCATCTTAGCTACTGGCATTACACTGATTGGCTGGCCGGGAAAGCATCACTGGGTGCTATACAGCACCTGGTGACGCCTTCCCGGCCAGTGTTAGTCAGGGACAGCTGTGGCAAGGAGGGACAGATAGTGTAGGGAAAGAGGCACGCTAGGTAGGGATAGGGCTATTGGACAATTTGTGGGCATTTTTTACTTAAATAAGGGGACCTTTTTAAACCAGGCACCCCTCGCTCGGAAGAGCCTGGTTTAGTCCCATTGACTTACATTATGCTCGGTGCTCGGCCAAGCACTCGAGCACCCGAACATACGAGCACACAGGTGCTCGATCATCACTACTCTCCTTCATTAGAGGTAAGGTCCCATGATGGGTCTCTGTATGAGTATGTGTGCATAACTCAGCAGAGATATAGGGTGGGCATATTACTAAATGTGTTCCTGCAAGTAGTGAGTCTGTATTTCTGTAAGTCTATTCAGTAAATAGTGAGTATGAATGTCTGTATGGATATATGTCTATAGTATGTATAGAAAAATTGTGAAAATGTGTGTACTTATATGTAGTGAGTGTGCAAATGTGTTTGTGTTTAGGTGGTATGTTTGCCAGCCTGTTAGTAGTATGAATATATGTTGTTGGACCTGTGCATGCCTGTAGGTAATTAATGTGCATGCCTCTGTATAGTAGTGTGACTGAAGATTTGTATTTATTAATTGTGCATGCATGTATATTTGAGTGAGCCTATATGCATGTACCTGAATGTAGTGAGCATCCGGATATGGGTGTGTCTACAGTTAGCTACTTATGGCAGCTTTACTTGACCTTTGGTACTATTATTTGGGCTCTATATGTTGGTAGTGTTTCACCACTGTTTGGCAGTATTATTTATGTACTGTACTCAAATATCTGAACACTGTATAACTTATTCGGGACATACAGTGTATGTAGGTGTTATTTCACTTTTGGTATTTTATGACAATTCTATGGCGGTGTTCAGCTCTGCTTAGCTCTGTTAGTTGGATGTTTCTTGGCAGAATATATAGTAAATGGGTTGAAGTAAATGTAATTAATGGACTATGGGTCTTTAACTTGCATGAAAACAATCATTTATATTGGCACTAATGCCAAGCATGTCACCCAGAATTCTGAGTAATTGCATTGACTCAATTGACTAATCTTGGGCATATACAGTCTGTGCCTAGGGCAGCAGAAACTGTACATGCAATCCTGCATGTAATATACTTTTAAGTGACAGGTCATAGATCCCAGAGGGGGAATACCTGTTTTAAAACTCAATGTTATGTAAATTTTTATTTTAAGTTAAAAAATCATTCTCAATCCATCATCAATTATAGTGTATCCCTTACATGTATTTTCAGGGCTTTTATAGTCTTTTAATAATTGAAACTACAACTGCTTTTATGTGGTAGTGGTGGGGTTATCTTGCTTGTCTGCCTGTTTCTCACCCTGTTCAGCTTTTCTTTGTTGAGATACATCAAGCCATATAATTTTATTTATATTTTATTTTGCATTTCAGTTCATAAAACAGCATTTCTATACTGGAAAAATTATTTTGTATAAATTACAAAATATTTTGTTACAGATTGAATATGAAAATTCTAAAGGTATAACCACATGGCACGGTCTTGGGGCAATTGGGGCACAGCCGTGCCCTGGTCAAAAACTCTGCTGCTCTGTCTGACAGTGTATCTCACACAGGGCATCTTCATTATTATCTACAATGCCCTACAATAGATGATAATCATGTGATTTTGTGTACAATATGCCATCATGAATGAGTAGGCTGACAGGAAATAGAAGTTAGATCAGATGCCTCCTCCCAGTTCCTGTCAGGCTGGTCAGCCATTGTGGCATAGAATCCACAGGATTGCATTATATTTTACTGTATATTATTGCAAATTTATGGTGCAGAATCTACACCAAAAATACACAACAACCTACAATATCTGAACATAATCAGACCTAGATAGACCAAGGGACATTAGGCCACCACTGGCTACGATTACAGAATGCTCAGTCCATCCGGGTTTATCTCTAACTCAAAATCTGCAAGTCAAATCTCTACATTCTTGCTAGAAAAAAACATCACACTTTCAGGTCCATTTATGAAAAATAGCACAAAATGGAAAAAAGAGATATTAAGGAAATCAAGCAATGCTCTCACAGCAGGGAAAAATTTGCTCAAACTTCATTGGTCGCTATCATGGTTAATTTAAGCATATCAAGCATGGACAGGGCCCAAAGTTGTGGGAGATCTAATAAATGGAAACTTGGGTAATTGTAGTCTCAGTTTGCCAAGGCCAATATAAAGTAGTGAAGGGGTCCACTGTGACTAAAAGGCTAGCCCTGACGACTATGAGCAACACCCCCTTAAGGCCCTGTCTCACTGGTTTCACTTTTTCATAGTTAATGGCCATTTGAAACCTACAAAACCATGTAACCACTAACCATAAACAAGCGATTGTCAATCAAAGGATCTCCAACAGCCATAAGCCACCACATCTGTACCAACCCTTATTGTTCCATTTTATCCCTCCATTGCTTCATTTCTTGTTATTTCATGTCATATTTTGTTCATAATTAATATTTTCTACTAATACTTATAATTATTTCTATTTCTAAGTCTTTAGACTATAAAGGATCCTCTTCTCATTCCTGTAAACTAAATGCTTGTAATAGTTATCAACAAATGATCGGATCTATTTTATTATGCTACAAATGATATGACGCTACCGTACCTACACTGTACCAGAGTTGAATCTTAAATTTCTTACAGAAACGGAATGTTTGCTGCAAGTCTTCATTGGACCTGATGAGAGCCTCATTATTTTTGTACCAGCAGTACACACTCGGTATAGCATAATCAAAGCCTGGGGGTACGTATTAATTATCTTTTTGAATAGTGATGAAATTTTAAAAAGATTTCCTTAAGGCTCACATCATCAGCAGATGAAGCAAAGCTTTGCACAGCTTGCGACCAGTGGTTCACATGTGTTTTTACATCTGTTCAGGATATTTCAATTTGAAGAGCAACAAGCCGAGTTTGGGATTAAAAGAAAATTCATAAAAAAAGAGACACAGAGAAATTTCTGCAACAAACATGCATCACCTTCTATTTCATCCACATGACTAGTAGAAACACAGATTTCTCTCTTCAATATATTCACAGCTAGTCCCAGTATCTCAATAGTAAAGAAATCTTTAACATTTGCAACATGCATGGCCCATTGTCTAGCTTAATGCCACAGTTGATTAGCACTTCACCTGTTATTTTCGCTCTCACTCGTCAAATTCCTCTATTGGGTTATTCCGTGCCATGTCTGCTCGGATTTTGGCTTGGATATATTTTAAGCAAAACATTAAAGTTTTAGCGGCTACTCAAGGAAAGGGGAAAAGGCTACATTTGAAGAACTGTCTCTATAGTACATGTCAACACACATTTAGAAATCTATTTTTCTTTACTTTTGACTTTGAATATCATTACATTTACCGTACTTTTTTATTTCTACTATGGTGCATTTGGAATAAACAAATATTAAAACAATGTGCTTTAAAAAGCCTAATACTTTTACTGACCTATATAGCATTTGCATCTGTAATATACGGTATACTGTATACACTTTATTTTGTAAAACAATTCTAATTGATGGCTATAGGTTGTAGTACGATTTTTTAAACTATTTAATATTTATATCAACTAAAACACCAACAATAAGTATTCATGATTTTCTAAAAATATATTATAAAAAATATGTATGTTTGCAGTATAGCAGTATGTCTGCTGCATTACATTATATGGGGGAGAGGGGGCCAACGTTAGTTAAGGCCTAGGTAGGTGGATGTAGGTGCATCCACCTACCTAGACCCCACTGAAATCTTTTCCTCAAGTGAACAAATGCCTAGCTACAGCTCTGCATGTGATATGTCCACTTGTCATTTTTGGGCATTTCTGCATGAGAATTTTGGGATGCAATGTTTGACTGTGCATGAAAGTTAACACTGACATTAACCTGCCTAGATAGACAAGAATTGTACAGCACTGAACCTTCCTAAAAAGTGGAGTCTCACTGAAATACTGGAGGGAGACAAAGGGAGGCAAAGTAGGCCCACAAATAGGGGCTTCTCTGACTTAGAGTAAGGCTAGAAGGTTCCTTCTTCTGGTAGGTATATAGGGCCTATTTAGATGACAATAAATGTACAGTTTTTTTGTGCTTTTGGAGGAGAGTTTTGCATAGGTTAGTGAGATATGATCTTTAAATATCTATTTTTGATGCTTAAATGTCTATCTTTGCAGCGATTCCAGACTGTTATCTGCAATAAAACAAGAGAGGTACCAAATATAAGGAGTCCAGATCTCCATTTTTCATTTTCCTACTGCCACAGTTTCTTCTATTTCAGTGCTCAAAGCTGCTCTGAAGTACACAGTCTGGATCCCTGTGCTTTGAACGGAGAAGACTCATTCAGATGAACAACTTTCCTAATGATGTATTGTAGTGCATTTCTGAGTACTGACAACAGGGGAATGTGGGCAGTAGGAAAATAAAAAATAGTGATATGCACTCTATATCTTCAGTACTACTCATGTACTACCACAGATAATAGTCCAAGATCCTAGCAACTGATTTACTTTAAGATGAGGTTGTAAAAACCGCAAATGATGAACTAAGACCATACCACCATGTTCCAAAGTTCCCTCTGGTATTATTTTTGTACCCAATATGTTTTGCTACAAAGACAGTTTTCTGGATCTTAAATTTAATCTTAAATGGAAGCTGGTTGAAAATGTAAACATATAGAATATTTCTATAGGCTCTATATAGGTCTATATATTAAACAGCATACAAATGCCAAATTTTATAGTTCTTGAATGCTGGAATGCAATAATAAAAAATTGTTCCCAAAGGTGTCCATAGCCTTTAAAGGGGTTGTGTGATCTCATACATTGGGAGCATATCGCTAGGATATGCCTCAATATCTGATAGGCTTGGGTCCCATCTTTGGGATCCACACCTCTCTTTAAAACTAAGCTGGGAAGAGAAGGAGAGTGGACCACGCATGTGCACCTATCAGACATTTGGGGCCTATCCTAGCGATATGCCCCAATGTATGAGATGGGCCAATGCCTATAAGTCAAGCCAGATGCTCATTTTTTTTTTGGCTCGATTTTATTTTCTCCTACATGTCCATGCCGCAGACAAAAATGCTAAAAGGAGAATGCCTTTTAAACTATCATCTTTGTTAAGCTAAAAGCGTCAGAATTCTGACTCAGTTTTCACAAAAAAATTGGCATATATGCCTTATATCACAGTTGTTATGTGTTTTAGACACTTTTGCAGCTCATTGCATGTTTTATGGGTGATGTGCTTGCCTTTGTAGATGCATTGCCAGTTTCAGGCATAAATTATAGTAAATTAGCCTCAAAGGCTCTTTCCTATTCACTGAGCCCCAGCGCTTTTCTAGACAGTTTAGAAAAGTGATGAGATGAGCAAGAAGTTACAAATTATGGCACAAATATGGCACACACCATAATATGCAACCAAAGTGGCATAAAAGCCTTCATAAATCTCCCCCAGTTAATTAAGTTTATAGTGAACTATCTAATGATTTGTGAAATCAGGTTCTTCAAGGAGGGGCGGAGGGATAGAGATGCAAGCAAGAGAATGATGTTCTACAGAGTGATCAGGTTGTATATTGACTGAAGTAAAAATAATAATAATAATAATAATAATAATAATAATAATAATAATAATCTTTATTTATATTGAGATATTCCACTGCACTTAAAATTCAGGGTTCATGTACAAACAGTCATAAATAACATAGCAACAGACATGTCAATAATTACAACAAGAGGAATGAGGGCCCTACTCACAAGAGCTTACAATCTATGAGGAGATAGAGGTGACACAAAAGGTAAAGTGCTTGTTTTGTACAATGGTCGAGCCATCTTGGGAAAATAGGGATGCAGATATAAAGCTGCATGAGCCAGTCAGCAGCTAATATATAAGTGCTTCTAGGTACGGTGAAGAGTTTGGTGGAGGATCAGGTTCAGGAAATGATAGATGGTCTATATACAGATAGGAGTTAGATCAGGGGATGTGATAGGCCAACCTAAAACCTGTATATTGTGGTTTAACCTAATTTCTTGGGGTAGGGTATTCCAGAGAACCAGTTCAGCTCAGGAAAAGTCTTGGAGCCGGGAGTGAGAGGTTTCTATTATGGTAGAAGTCATTGGCTGAACAGAGAGCATGTGTAGGGTGGTAGACTGAGATAAGGGAAGAGATGTAGGGGGGTTGCAGCACTGTGGAGAGCTTTGTGTGTGAGGACAAGCAGTTTAAATTGGATTCTATACTGTATGGGCAACCAGTGCAATGACTGGCACAGGGCAGAAGCATTGGAGTAGCGGTTAGACAGATAGGTGATAGGTGGCTGCTGCGTCGAGAATAGATGGGAGAGGAGAGAGTCTGGTGAGGGGGAGGTCAATTAATAGTGCATTATAATAATCAAGACGGGAATGGGTCAGGGTGACAATGAGAGTTTTTGTTGTTTCCATGGTGAGAAAGGGGCGGATTCTAGAGATGTTTTCGAGGTGCAGGCAACATGAGCGGGCGAGAGACTGAATATAGGGAGTGAAGCAAAGATCAATGTCAAACGTCACACCGAAACAGCAGGCATGCTGCTTAGGAGTGATGATGGTGTTGCACACTGAGAGGGAGATATCAGGTTTTGGTAGGTTAGTAGATGGAGAGAACAGAAGAAGTTCAGTTTTCAAAAGATTCAGTTTCAGATAGAGAGAGGACATGATATTAGAGACAGTCGACAGACAGTCACTGGTGTTCTGTAGTACTGCAGGGGTGATGTCGGGGGATGAAGTGTATAGTTGTGTGTCATCAGCATAGAGATGATAGTGGAAACCAAATCTGCTGATGGTCTGTCCAATTGGGGCTATGTAGAGATAGAAGAGGAGAGGGCCTAGGACTGAACCCTGAGGAACTCCAACAGCGATATGGAGAGGAGAAGAAGTGGAGCCAGCAAATGATACACTGAGCGAATGGTCAGAGAGATAGTAAAAAAAACAGGAGAGGGCAGTGTCCTTCAGGCTGATAGACTGGAGCATGGTGAGTAAGAGATGGTGGTCTACAGTGTCAAAAGCTGCAGAGAGGTCAAGGAGAATGAGCAGAGAGTAGTCACCATTTTGTTTTGCTGTCAGGAGGTCATTTGTCACTTTGGTGAGGGCAGTTTCTGTCGAACGTAGGGGGTGGAAACCAGATTGCAATGGATCAAGGAGAGAGGGAGCAGACAGCGGATGAGGCGATAGTAGACCAAATGCTCCAGAGATGAAGGGAAGATTGGAGACTGGTATGTAGTTAGATGTACATCATGGGTTAAGAGATGTTTTTTTTTAATAAAGGAGTAACGATAGAATATTTGAAAGAGGAGGGGAAGATGCCAGAAGAGAGGGAGAGGTTGAAGATTTTTGTTAGGTGAGTGGTGACAGCCAGAGAGAGAGACTGGAGTAGGTGTGAGGGAATGGGGTCAGAAGTACATGTGGTAGGATGAGAAGAAGAGAGGAACTTGGAGACTTCTTCTTCCATGACTGGGTCAAATGTGGACAGTGAGCCAGAGGTAATGCGGTTGGAAGGGGATCAATAGGACTTAGGGGCTGGGAGCTGATTTCATGCCGGATGCTTTCTATTTTCTCTGTGAAGTAGGCAGTGATGGGTGCCTCTCCATAGGTGTTCAGTACTCCTGGAGCAACGCTGGAGGAATCGAGTTTGCGATGTAAGCCAAGGCTGCTTTGGTCTATGGAGTTTCTTAGAGTAGGGGGACTTTGTCCAGTGTGTCATTATAGTGATTTGCGGCCAGATCATAGCAGAAAAGGGAAGATATTGGGGACAATGATGAGTGTAGAGTGTCAGTAACTGTATGGGTGTCAATGGCCTATAGAATTTGGTATGTGTAATAAGTAGGAGTGTACTGGGATGGGTGTGTATTTGTGAGAGGTCTGGGGGTATGGGAGAAGTGTAGGCCACCATAGGAAAGAGCAGCGGGGGAAGCTGTCAGATTCCTGAACCCAGGTTTCAGTGAGGGCCAGCAGGTTAATCGAGTTAGTAAGAAAGAGGTTGTGAATGTAGGGGAGCTGCAACACAGCGTCCAGTTAAAAAGACATCTGGCATCACTGTAAAATTGCAGTCACACCCAAGTTTTAGTGAACGTGTGTTATTCTTTTTAAAAAGCCTTTAATAATATTTCAGCAATAAAAATAATAACCATACATTAATCATAATGCCATTATAAAAAGCTGTGTTACTGTACATACTTTGCTGCAAGATAAGGGGTGGATAGGGTACAGCAGCAGCATATGCATTTCATACCAGTAACAAAAATTGTAGCTGTGTTACTGAAAGAAACTGCTTCACAATGTCTACTTCAAAAGATGCCTGGCATCACACATGTGTTTTAGTGAAGGGCCAGTATTACTGCTTCAAAGCGTGTACTTCTAACATGTTTCACTGCAATAATTGCATTATGCCATTGTAAATTGTCAATACCAGTGTACAGTGTGTTTGGGTGGACATTACATACATCACTACGAAACATATAGGGTAATACAGCACCGTATACCGCTTACTACCATTGACGTCTTCTCTGACGTAGATGTTCTCTTTCTTCATCTTCTCCATTCAGATCAGACCTCCATGATGAATTCTCTCAGCCATGCCTTGTCTCTGCAGAGTTTACAACACAAACATCTAGTTTCCTCACTTTTCTATCATCCTTCCCCTCCTGGTACCCCAACATATTCATCCTACTGCCTCCCCCTCCCAATACTGTGCCCACTGTGCTCCCTAATGCCCTCCAATACTATGCTGCAGAAACAACAGTGCCAGACAGATACTTTCCTATAATAATTGTGCTCCCAGACTGCTCTTAATAGTACTAGTGCCCTCCATATTGTGCTCAATAATAATGCACCCATAGCACCCCTGATATTGATAATGCCATTATAGGGCCCCTAGTAGAAATAGAGCCTTCTATAGTGACCCCAGCAGTAACAATTCCCCTCTGTAATCCCCCTATGGAGCCCACAGTAGTAATAAAGCTCCCTATAGTGTCTCCAGTACCTATACTGCTCCCTGTAGTAGCCCCAGTATTTATAAAGCCCCCCTGCAGTGCCCCCGGTAGCTATAATGCCCCTTGTAGTGCCCATATGTATAATGCCCCCTCTGTATTGATAGCAGATATAATGACCTCCTCTGTACTGTATATATATATATTACCGGTAGCAAACACATCACTTTGCCCTCCTGTGCCGCGTCATAAAGTTATATGACAAGACTCGACGCAGGCGGTCATGTTGATGTCATTGATCTCCTGCCTCATAGGCTTCAGGCCTACCAGCCTGAGGCCTACGAGACTGAATGGCAGGCACAGGAACCATAGGCTCTCTTGCCAAACAGTGACCTTTTGCCCCCTCCACAGTCTGATGGCTGGCCCAGCACCCCTGCATAAGCTGGCACCCGGGAGAGACCGAAAAAAAACCCTCCCACCCGTAGGCATACCACTGGCTCGAACCCCCATCAGACCTCAGATCAGACTCAAAATAAATAAACTTACCTGATCTCTATATCTGGTGTCCTCTGCTGCAGGCCCTGCTTGCGGGTCTCCTCTGGCCTGCACTGTCATCTAACTACATGCAGCATCAGGTCATAGTACGTGCTGTACATCCTGACATTGTACGCAGTCAGGTCAGTGCAGCGTGGCCAAGAGGAGACCAGGGAGGAGGGATGAGTACAGCACTTACAGTGCTTTACTCCTCCATCTCCTGCAAAGTAGTGAGGGCCCCTCTCTGTCCCCGGCAAAGTTACCCACATCCCTCTGTCTCTGCTACCACAAGCAGCAGTAGACTGTTCTGTATCATCAATATGATAGATAATTTTTTCAATGTGCCGCAGGCTGAGGCAAATAAGCAAAAGGAGACCTATCGCCTCAACTCCCAGGTTCAGTCCTACCTGGACTCTGGCCTTTGTCTGGTGCATACTGTACTGTCTGCCTGCCTACCATCATGTTCTGTACCACATGCTGCTGCTGCTGCCATCATGCCACTGTGCAGTCTACCTGCCTACAATCAGTATGGCAGCTGCTGCTGCCATCACCATCATTATATCAGCTATTCTCTGCTGCTAATCTCTTACTGTCACTCCCATTAACCTTAATTCCGCTACCATTACTGCTACACAGTCACCACCACTACTAATACTGCTACTACTACACACATCTACTACTACAGTCATCTAATGCCTTGTCTATTCCATGCTGTTCTGATACTGCTGCCATTACAATTGCTGCCAAATCCCATGACTACCCTACCCTTTCCACATCCACTCTGTACTGCTGCTGCTCCCAATTAAAAGATGTGCTTTTATTCTTATTTCTGAAGCACTCTGCTTCGGACTGTCATAGGGTTCCCACCCCGTAGTACAATAATAAAGGATGACAGTCACTTAAGTTTCACTGCTGTTTCAATTTATTTTAGTTGGCAATCTTGTGTTAACGTTTTCGGCCTATCTAGGCCTTCATCAGACACTTTGCCGCAGTATTGGTCCTGAATATAGATGCGGGCGCTGTAGGTACATGTAAGTACGCCTTCCTCTTTACTTACATGTACCTACAGCGCCCGCATCTATATTCAGGACCAATACTGCGGCAAAGTGTCTGATGAAGGCCTAGATAGGCCGAAAACGTTAACACAAGATTGCCAACTAAAATAAATTGAAACAGCAGTGAAACTTAAAGGGTTATTCTCATTTTAGACAATGGGGGCATATCGCTAGGATATGCCCCCATTGTCTTATAGGTGCGGGTCCCACCGCTGGGACCCGCACCTATTTCCAGAACGGAGCCCCCGAAGTGAATGAGGGCGCACTGCGCATGCGCAGCCGCCCTCCATTCATTTCTATGGGGCCGCCGAAAATAGCCGAGCGCTGGCTCGGCTACTTCCGTCGGCTCCATAGAAATGAATGGGAGCGCACCGCGCATGCACGGCCCGGCTCCCATTCATTTCTATGAGCGGCGCGAGGAGCTGCGCCTGGTGGTGGCCAGACCCCCGGAAACCTGGGGTCCTCCAGGCCAGGCGCTCCCCGCTCCGTTCTGGATATAGGTGCGGGTCCCAGTGGTGGGACCCGCACCTATAAGACAATGGGGGCATATCCTAGCGATATGCCCCCATTGTCTAAGATGAGAATACCCCTTTAAGTGACTGTCATCCTTTATTATTGCTCCCAATTAAAAGGGAGACTTTTTCCATGCTCGTTCAGAACAAGCCACTTGTTGTTCTGACAATTCACACTTGTGTGTATAAATATAGGCATGCATTCCGTCCCTGTTAATGCATAATTTTTGGACGCTTTTTACTATTAACACTTGTGCATATATAAATACGGGCATACCCCGATTAAGGCATAATTTTTGACGCTTGTGCAGAACAAGCCACTCTTTCTTCTGACAATAGCATGTATATGTATAAATAGAGGCAGGGATCTGCCCCCGTTGAGGCATAATTTTTGTATGTTTGGTCCTAACAAGCCACTGTGAGTGTTTAAACACCATCTGCCCCCGATAAGGGACATTTTTTGCATTATGAAAAAAACATAATGTGATGGAGTAGTGTATTTCTAAACACCCTGTTTGTTAACACTGTCAAATGTGCGTGTACCGACAGCGATATACTGTATATCATTGTGACTCTGACATTATTGGCTATTGCTGTCATTGCATTCAAGAGCTTAGGGAGGAAAAGAGCAAAAATTTGTAAAAAATAAAAATTAAAAAAAATTAAAAACATCTTTTCCTAAACAAAAGTCCTAGGAGACTAGAGGGTGTTATATACCAATTTTCAGAGCAATTGGAGCAACTTTGATTAGGGTAGACTCAATTAAAACACAAATGGAAAATTTTCAAGAATTCAATCAATCAGACATGAAACAAATTTCAAGAAATTTGTTCATCCTTAGGCCCCTTTCACACCAATGTGTGATGTGAACGCATAGCACCCGCACTGAATCCTGACCCATTCATTTCAATGGGTCTGTGTACATGAGCGTTTTTTTTCACGCATCACTTCTTCATTGCGTGAAAATCGCAGCATGTTCTATATTTTGCGTTTTTCTTTCAGCCCTGGCCCCATAGAAGTGAATGGGGCTGCGTGAAAAACGCATTGCATCCTGAAGCAAGTGCAGATGCAATGCGTTTTTCACTGATGGTTGCTAAGAGATGTTGTTTGTAAACACTCAGTTTTTAATCACGCATGTGAAAAACGCATCAAAACGCTTTGAACCCGTGGAAAAAAACTGAACAACTGAACACAATTGCTGACAAAACTGACTGAACTTGCTTGCAAAATAGTGCGAGTTTCCCTGAACGCACCCTGAACGCATCCGGACCTAATCCATGACGCTCGTGTGAAAGGGGCCCTAGTCTAAACATCAGAAAAAGAACGCTGATATGATTTAATATATTCAGGGTACTGTGTCATTTATTATAGGTATCTTTCCTCAGATCTACTGTACATGCTGCTTAGAACATTTTATTCAATCCAAGTCAGAGACTGTATTGTCATATCTCAAGCGTTATTAGACATATTCTTTGGGAGTTTGACAATTACTGAGAATTATTTTACCTCTACTAAGCATTTGTCACTATAGTCACATTGGGAAAACAGAACAATACAAGAAAATTATCTCTAATTCAACAGGAAAGTTTCAGTACATGAGAATACCCAGCAGACACTTCCCATAATTTCTTTTCTATTACATATCCAAATCATTTTGCAGTGTAATAGCATTAAATACTCCATCCTCATACAAGCTCCACAAAAGGCAATGGCGACATGTTTTAAGTCAATATTTAAAAAAATGAAGATTATAATTAGAAATGTTTTGCCCTCACACTAATTAGATATTATCAAGACGATGCATAGATTATACTTATATTAAGATTCAAACAACCTTAGGGTTTTGGGTAATTGCCTTTTATACAATGTAAATTTTTTGCTGTACAGCACACTTTGTCAAATCCTGTTTCCTCTCCTTTCCAAGCTGTTTATAATGTTGCACAATTTTTTTTCTAATTATAACTACCGTCTATGCTCGTAGCATGGTGTCATTCCTTGGATACTTCTAGTGTTGTAATAGCCTAATATATATAGCATTATGTTTGCTTTGAACATTGCTCACAGTTTTAATTAGCCCATTTTAAATGCATCTGCAAAACTTGATTTGTTTTTCCTAAGGGACATGTTAAAACATACAGACTAAAAAAGTAATTTGTTATTTTTCATTTTAAAGGAGTTGTACATTAAATATGAAGCTTTTTGTCATACTGAAAAATGCTGAACCAATGGCTGATTTTGCTGATTTTTCTATGGGATGTTGTTCTTAGCTGAGATGCAATGATTCAGTTGAGCTACAAAACTGTGATCAGTTTTACACACTCTATAATGTGTAGAGTCGATCAACCTGCAGTTGGGGCTTGTAGCCACAGTAATTGTGCAAAAATATACCTGCACTATTCTTGTCTAAAACCAGCCAGAATGTTTGGGGCGATACACAATATTGTGTTACTAAAGGGATTTTCCAGGACTTATGTATTGATGACCTATCCTTAGCAAATGTCATCAACGTCTGATTGATGGAGGTCTCACTCACACCACCCTTCCATCTGCTGTTATCACAAGCTCAGGCGCTAGAACCAGGCACCGGAACCAAACAGCTCTATCTACAATGTTGTGGCTGGGCCTGGTTACTGTACTAAGTGCTGTAAATGGGACTTGTTTTTCCAACACATTCCACAGATACTTGATCAGATTGTGATCTGAGTAATTTGGAGGCCAAGTCAAAACCATGATAGCAAACTGTGATCCACTGTGCTATTTCTGTCATCGTAACTCTTCTGTTGCCTACATTCTTATGCTTGCGCAAGCTGGTCTTGATATCCTCTGCGGTACCGGAGAATGCACTCGTCATAAAGGGCATCCCCTGGCAGTCCATGCTCCTGGAATGAAATCTATGCCAGTTTTTATATCAAATAGATTTCAGTCATCATTTATTTCAGAAAACTGGTACAAAATCTACTGGTGATGATGACCTCTTCCATACCATGCCCCCACCACACTCCCTTTTCAGAAAGTGGAAAGGGCAAAGTAAAAATTGCATTTGCATTAAATTCTGGTGAAAATGGCTTTTTTACACCAGATTTCTGGTGTACGGGGATGAGAAATATCCCCTATAAACTTTGAAAACCATTAATTTGCTGCCTTATTCATTCTACCCCTTGACAGGCGCAATTGTACAAAAGATCTTTTTAATTCACATGACCTATGAGTGGTTTTAATATTTATGGCTGATTGGTATATAGCATTATTATACTTATTAGAGCTAATTATTGTTCTGACTCAATATCCTGACATTAAGTGTTGTTCTCAATGGATCTACGTAACAATGGCAATCCGTATTGAACTGTGTACTTACTTCAGACTCTCATCAGATAGCGATCAACTCAACTGCTCAGGCATGTGTGAAGAATCCAGAATTTATTCCAAGCTGAAATATTGTAGTTATGCACCAAAACAGTAGGTGAAAAGATAATCATTTGGCAGAGTTGAGCAGCACATGAAAACACCAGTGTAGATAACATAAAATGGCTACTACTGCTGGCAAAAAAAATGGAGAAGGGCTGAAGAACAGGGCAACATACAGGGAAACAAGAGAGACAAACTTATGCAGCAATACAATGCAATACAGAAATGACATTAATGATAATGATCCATGAAGACATGAGACATGACAATTATACTCGTCTATGTGTTTCTTATCTAATTTATATAATATCATTCTCTCATACTGGTCACTGGAAGTTCAACATGACACCTCATGGCAAAGTACTCTCTAAGGATCTAAAAAAAAGAATTGCTGCTCTACATAAAGATGGCCTAGGCCAGTGATGGCGAGCCTCTGGCACTCCAGCTGTGGTGAAATTACGACTCCCAGCATGCTCCATTCATTTCTATGGAGTTCTGAGAACAGCCAAACAAGTGTGCAAGCTGGGAGTCGTAGTTTTACCACAGCTGGAGTGCCGGAGGTGAATCATCACAGGTCTAGGCTATAAGAAGATTGCCAACACCCTAAGGGCTCATGCACACGAATGTGTGTAGACAGTGGGGCCGCCGGATTCGGATTGCAGACCCATTCATTTGAATGGGGTCCGCGATCCGCATCCGACAGTCTGCACCGCAAATAAGTAGTGCATGCGCTACTTTTTTGCGGTGCGGAGGCATGGGCAGAAACACCACGGAAGCACACCGTAGTGCTTCCGTGGTGTTCCGATCCGTGCCTCCGCTCCGCATCTCTCGGATTGCGGACCTATTGAAGTGAATGGGTCCGCGATCCGTGATGCGGGCTGCACACGGTCAGTGCCCGTGTATTGCGGACCTGGTGTATGCGAGCCGCAATATGGGCATGGGCCGGCACCGGCCGTGTGCATGAGCCATAAAACTGAGCTGCTGCATAGTGGCCACGACCATATAGTGGTTTAACAAGACAAGTTCCACTCAGAACAGGCCTCGCCATGATAGACCAAAGAAGTTGAATGCACATGATCAGGGTCATATCCAGAGGTTTTCATTTCAAAATAGATGTATGAGTGCTGCCAGCATTGCTGCAGCAGTTAAAGAGATGGGGGGTCATCCTGTCAGTTCTCAGACCATACGCCACACACTGCATCAAATTGGTCTGCATGGCTGTCATCCCAGAAGGAAGCCCCTTCTAAAGATGATGCACAAGAAAGCCAGCAAAGTTTGCTGAAAATAAGCAGACTAAGTACATGAATTACTGGAACCATGTCCTTTGGTCTGATGAGACCAAGATAAACATATTTGGTTCAGATGGTGTTAAGCGTCTGTGGGTGCAACCAGGTGAGTAGTACAAAGACAAGTGTGTCTTGCCTACAGTCAAGCATGGTCGTGGGAGTGTCATGGTTTGGGGCTACACTGTTAAACAAGCTGTACACTGACTACTTTACATAGTATCAAATTGTCATATCTTCAGTGTTGTCCCATGAAAAGATATAATAAAATATTTACAAAAATATGAGGAGTGTACTCACTTTTGTGAGATACTGTATATGTATATATATACAGTAAACTGTATCATAGAAAATACTTACAGCATCATAAAAGCATCACGTGTGAACGCTATGGACTTACATAACACTATGTTCTTGGATTTGTGTTGTACATTAAATCAATTACAATCATCTAAATAGGTGCAATTTGCATTGAGTGTAAAATAATGTAATTCTGCCTGTCATTTCTGCTATTATTTAATGTATTATGTGAATTGGTATGAAATTACATAAAGACAGACACCAACTTATTAAGTGTAAGATAACATCACTTGACAATCACTGAATTATTTGTATTCCTTACTGAAGCAATGATGCTATTCATATTCTGTGTCTCTGGAGTCATCTCTGCTCTTCTTTTCTTATTTTACCCTCTAGCCCATGTCTGGTGTGTCTTCTATTTAAATCTCGTATTATTAGGCATGTGAAGATTTTTATTACTTATGAGATGTCTCAGAAAAAAGATTTAATTACCATTTTAGTATTTAGAGGTGTCATTACATGAAAAGATGCCTTATTTTGCATATAAAGTTTATTTAAAGGGGAATTCCAACAAAACTTTCACATAGTAATATATGTACTCATATACAAATGTTTTCTGTTTTAGGCCTCATGCACACGAACGTGTGCCGGCCGTTCCCGTGCTGTGGGCCGCAAACTGCGGCCTGCAATGCACGGGCACTGACCGTGAGGCCACCGCATGCGGATCGTGGACCCATTCACTTGAATGGGGTCCGCGATCCTCATCCGAGGGTCCGCACCGCAAAAAAGTAGTGCTTGCGCTACTTTTTTGCGGTGAGGAGGCACGGCCAGAAACACCAAGGAAGCACACCGTAGTGCTTCCGTGGTGTTCCGATCCGTGTCTCCGCTCCGCATCTCCCGGATCGCGGATCCATTGAAGTGAATGGGTCCGCGATCCTTGATGCGGGCTGCACACGGCTGGTGCCCGTTTATTGCGGACCCGCCGTATGCGGCCCACAGCACGGGCACGGCCGGCACACGTTCATGTTCATGTGCATGAGGCCTTACACTGTGGTCTCTATAAATTTAACAAATGGGAACAGTTCATAGCACATTTTCCAAGACCCCACTATAGTAATAAGATATAACTATCTCTGCACAGCTGTGCGTGCTACATACAGAGACAAGGGCACAGAAGACAAACCTGTTAATACAGTACTTGTTTTAGATAATTATATAAACATAATCGGATCATTTATCATTTTTAGAACAGTAGAGCAGTTTAATAAATTTCCCCCAATGTCCCTGCTCAATAGTTACATGATTCTTATTTTAAGGGAGCAACAGCAATACTAATGGGGTCATTTATCGAACTGGTGTGAAGAAGAACTGGCTAAGTTGCCCATAGCAACCAATTAGATCACCTTTTATTTTCCAAAGGAGCTATAAAAAATGAGAGGTGGAATCTGATTGGTTACTATGGGCAACTAAGCCAGTTGTGCTGTACACCAGTTAGATAAATGACCCCCATAAGTATATATAAGCCTATATATGAGATAAGAGACACAACCATCAGTACCCCTCCACTTTTGTCCAGCTTGTATTATTTTCCAAGTGATTCTTCAACAGAGCCTACCCAGAATAAGCCATCACTAGCTGATTGGCAATGGTCCAGCGCCCTGCACTCCTGCCAATCAGCTGTTCTTTGTGGCTCCATTGCCGGAAGTCCTCGCCAGAAGTCATCGCCAGAACTACACTACACCATCAACAGTATAGTGGACAGCACTAGTCACTGCAGCGCTGCTCCCATTGAAGTCTAGTGATGGCCTATTCCTAGGCTGGACTACACCATTAATATATATATTGCATATTTGGGATAGACACTTTAAACCCCAAGCAGACTGCTATGAATAATTCATTTTGATAATGGACTTACCTAAACATTAAGCCAGTTGTTCTGACTGAAAGGGCATGTCCACAATAGCATTTTTTTCCTGTTTTATGGTCACTGTAAACTGATATTTTTGGCAGTATGTTGTCCCATAAAAATGAACAGGATCCATAAGTCAATCTGTCATGTCAGACAACCTAATTTGGTTTGAGGGCCACATTTTCATATTGTTCTATTTGAAGGGGCCGGATAAAAAATGAGCTTGTGTGAATCGGCCTATAAGGGTACCTATTAAAAGATGCAAATCAGCTGACAGCTGACAAATGAGTGACTATTCGTTTATCAACTCATTGGTGGTACAACTTCATGGGCAAATTATCAGGAATAAACATTCCTATGAACAATTGAAAATCCGGCAGTGTAATATGGTCTTAAGTGGCGCATTTCCTTCTCTAATATCCTACCTCCTATTCATAAATGAGCACTTACCTTCACTGCAGAGGATACTGCATTGGTAATTACCGCCTCCTGTCCTCCAGTTATAGGCTATATCTGTGTAAGGCCCCTTTCACACAAGCGTGACGGATTAGGTCCGGATGCATTCAGGGAATCTCGCACCATTTTGCAAGCAAGTTTGTTGAGTTTTGTCTGCAATTGTGTTCAGTTGTTCAGGTTTTTCAAGCGCATGATAAAAAAACTGAAGGTTTACAAACAACTTCTCTTAGCAACCAGCAGTGAAAAATGCATTGCATCCGCACTTGCTTGCGCAATGCGTTTTTCACTGAAGCCCCATTCACTTCTATGGGGCCAGGGCTGCGTGAAAAATGCAGTATGTACAACATGGTGCGTTTTTCACACAACACAGAACTGACGCGTGAAATAAAATGTTCATGTACACAGACTCATTGAAATGAATGGGTCAGGATTCAGTGCAGGTGCTATCCATTCATGTCACGCATTGCACCAGCGCAGAAAACTCGCTCATGTGGAAGAATCCTAACAGGCGCCATGCAGCAACCAGTAAGCATTATCCCTTACTAGCAGGGAAAGTGCTTGTTGATTAACCCTTTAATAACCAGGTTTAAAAAGACTTTAACCCCTTCAACCCCGGGCCTGTTTTCGCCTTCCTGCCCAAGCCATTTTTTGCAAATCTGACATGTGTCACTTTATGTGGTAATAACTTTGGAACGCTTTTACTTATCCAGGCCATTCTGAGATTGTTTTCTGATCACATATTGTGCTTCACGACAGTAGTAAATTTGTGGCAAAATATTTCATTTTTATTTATAAAAAAAATACCAAATTTAGCAAAAATTTGGAAAAATTTCCAAATTTCAATTTCTCTACTTTCAAAATACATAGTAATACCTCCAAAAATAGTTATTATTTTACATTCCCCATATGTCTACTTTATGTTGGCATCATTTTATAAATGTTATTTTACTTTTTTAGGACGTTAGAAGGCTTAGAAGTTTAGAAGCCATTTTTCAAATTTTCAACAAAATTTCCCAAACCATTTTTTTAAGCACCAATTCAGATATAAAGTGATCTTAAAGGGGCATACATAATGGAAACCACCCATAAATAACCCCATTTTAGAAACTACACCCCTCAAATTATAAAATGATGTTACAAACTTTGTTAACCCTTGACGTGTTCCACAAGAATTAAAGGAAAATGGAGGTGAAATTTCAAAATTTCACTTTTTTGGTAGATTATTCATGTTAATAATTTTTTTCCTGTAACACAGCCAGGGTTAACAGCAAACTAAACCTCAATATACATTGCTCTGGTTCTGCAGTTTACAGAAATACCCCATATGTGTCTCTACGGGTTTGTGGCAGTGGTCAGAAGGAAAGGAGCGCCATACGAATTTTGGAGGCAGATTTTGCTAGAATGGTTTTTAGGCACCATTTTCTAATTGAAAGACCCTGACGTACCCCTACAGTGGAAACCCTCAAAAAGTGACCCCATTTTGGAAACTACACCCTTCAAAGAATATATTAAGGGGGGTACTGGCCACTTTTACCCCCTAAGCGTTTTACGGAATTTGGAAACACTTGGCTATGAAAATGAAAGGTTTCATTTCTTCCAATAAAATGTTGCTTTAGCCCCACATTTTTCATTTTGACAAGAGGTTGCAGGAGAAAAGCACCCCATAATTTGTTCCGCATTTTCTCCTGAATACGGCAGCACCCCATATGTGGTGGTACACTGCTGTGGGGGCACAGGGCAGTACTCAGAATAGAAGGAGCGACATATGGATTTTGCAGCACAGATTTTGATGGATTGGTTTGCGGGAGCCATTGATTTTTATTTTTTTGAGTTATTGTCTTATGTGGGGGCTCATTTTTTGTGGGATGAGGTGACGTTTTCATTGGTACCATTTTGGGGTACATAAAACTTTTTGATCGCTTGATATTACACTTTTTGTGAGTTAAGGCAAAAAAAACAGCTGTTTTGGCATAGTTTTTTAAAAAAAATTTTTACAGCATTCCCCTGAAGGGGCAAATCATGTGATATTTTTATAGAGCAGGTTGTTACGGACACGGCGATACCCAATATGTCTACCATTTTTATTTTTGTTAAATTTTACACATTCGCTGCATTTTTTAACAGAATTAAATCTTGTTTTTATGCTGCCATTTTCAGAGAGCCATATTTTTTTATTTTTTGGACTATTGTCTTATTGTATCAATTTCTGCGGGATAAGATGAAGTTTTGATTGGTACCATTTTGGGGTACATATGCCTTTTTGATCGCGTGGTATTATACTTTTTGTGAGGCAAGAGGAAAAAATGGCTGTTTTGGCCTAGTTTTTAAAAAAAAAAAATTTACAGCATTTACCTGGGGGGCCATCTCATGTAATATTTTTATAGAGCAGGTTGTTATGGACACGGCGATACCCAATATGTCTAACATTTTTATTGTTGTTAAATTTTACACATTAGATTTATTTTTGAACAGAAAAAATCTTTTTTTTGTGTTGCCATTTTCTGAGAGCCATATTTTTTTACTTTTCTGGCGATTGTCCTAGGTAGGGTCTCATTTTTTGCGGGACAAGATGATGGTTTGATTGGTACCATTTTGGGTTAAATACGCCTTTTTGATCTCCTGCTATTACACTTTTTGTGAGGCAAGAGGGAAAAAAATGGCTGTTTTGGCATAGTTTTTAAAAAAGAATTTTTACAGAATTCACCTGGGGGGCCATCTCATGTAATATTTTTATAGAGCAAGTTGTTATGGACGCTGCGATATCCAATATGTCTAACATTTTTATTTTTGGAAAGTTTGACACATTAGATGCATTTTTGCAAAATGCAAAATAAATTTTTTTTTTTTGTGTTGCCATTTTCTGAGAGCCATATTTTTTTAAATTTTTCGTGTGATTGTCTTAGGTAGGGTGTCATTTTTTGCGGGACAAGATGACGGTTTGATTGGTACTATTTTGGGGTAAATATGCCTTTTTGATCGCCCGCTATTACACTTTTTGTGAGGGTAGGTGACCAATAAATGGCTGTTTTGGCATAGTGTTTTTTTTTTTTAAAATTTACAGCATTCACCTGAGGGGGGATATAATGTGATATTTTTATAGAGCAGATTGTTACGGATGTGGCGATACCCAATATGTCTAACATTTTTATTTTTGTTAAAGGGGTTTTCCGAGTTATATATATTGATGACCTATCCTCAGGAGTTTGGTGGATATTTCTTGAGTGCTATAACCTGCCCTGGTTGAGCAACTTTCTTGTCTCCCATGTCTGCCTTGCCAACTCCATCCTAGTTCTTGCAAAACGGTCTTGCATATTTTCTGTATGTGTCTGAATAATATCCAAGTTCCTGAAGTCCATCTTGCCAGGTTCTTGTGTGTCTGAACAGTGTCCAAGGTTCCGAAGTCCAAGTGCATGAAATCCATATGTCTGGATTCCTGATCTGTTCCTCTGTCAGTGCTCCGTGTCTTGGCTTTTGCTGGCAATCGTGTTTGCCTTGGATTTGCCTGTGAGTAGGTCATCTGCTAAGTACACTAGAATCATTCCAAGAGGTATTCGTCTGGTCGCTAACCCATAGTGAAGTCCACATCCCTGTACAGAGGTTAAAGGGTGAATACCAGGGAGGCACCAAAATAATGCCTTTAGAGTTTGGCCCATTGCAAATTGGTTACTTTGCAGAGTGATTTCACAACCATTTTCTGTACACATGTCCGTAACAGAAACCACAAAAGTTTCGGATTTGCCAAAATTATAATTAGAATCATTTCACTCATTTATAAATATAGTTATATATAGTTACAAATATATATTTACAGTGCTCTTGATGGTATAAAGCAGTTTCTCAATCCTCAAATATCTGATATGTCTTCAGTAGTGTTGTGCCTATAGCACAACCTAGAAAGGTGAGCCTCCATCTTACCAAAATTTATCATCACTCTCTGTGTAAAAAACGTATCACACAATTGTGAGCCCTTTTTTGTTTTCCTCTTCCCTCTATCTGGAGTGAGATTTGGAAAAGCCTCTTTTTACAGATTTTCCCTCTGGAATTCCCAGTTACCAGGTGCAGCACATCACCAAAGGAAGGAACTTTCCGCGTGTATTTTTTCCCTTGGAACAACTATGGACTACATCCCAAACAGATTGGAGCAACACGAACGCCTGATTATTCAATGCACTGGACGTACTTCGAAAGAAAATCATGAACAAGACACGCAACAAAACAAAGCAAATATTGACGAAAAGTCATTATTGGATTTATTTAATAATCTGGAAAAACTTATGGAAGACGAAATCCAACATCACCTAGATGCAACATTTTTGAACATTTACGTACAGGATGGTATTGCTCCCCGTGGCCTTAGACTACAGTTCGAATACTCTTTTAAAGAAGATAAGGCTTTCTGTGAAGAATGGGACTCTTTTCTCCTTGATTGTGCAAAAGGTCTTATGATCAGACTAATGGAGACAAGGAGAGGCCTACTTTCAGAAATAGGTGACAAGATCTCACTGTGCCATATCAAACTCAGTAAATATAGGTCCCATACCACATTCACTAAGTTAAATCGAATGATTACTTCTAGGATTTTATTCTTTGAAAAGGATATCCTATACAAGAAGAGTAGAAAACTTGATAGAGATAGGACAGATTTCTCCACAAATAATATAACATTTTGGCTGAAAAATGATCAATTACCAAATGCCCCATCTGCTACTGTTGATCCTAATCAGGATTCTAATATACCGGCCCTACTCCTACCACCTAGAGCTATAACATCAAAAACCCTGCCCAGTGAAGATCGAACAAAAATCAAATATAACTAGCCTACCCACAAATATGAACAATACCCTGTCAGGGGGAAGAAATTCTCCACTGGACAACTCAAATACAGAATTTCATACTCCAATTGCCACCATGAACAAACTCCACACCCCTATGCCCACCTTAAGTAAACCTCATAATGGCACACCAGGACCCATGTCCACAAGAGTAACATCTAAAAGAACACCATCTAGGGTCTTCACTAAGGAGATAATGGAAGAATGTGGACCTCTGAATGTACCCCCCACACAGTTCTCTATCTACCCACAAACTCTTATCGATCCAACACTGTACTCTCCTACTATACCATCCGATGTAGAAGCAGAATCTCTTCTAACTATACATGCCCAGTTTTCACAGACAGATGTGGAAAAACAAAACAGCCTCCTGACCAATATGGATGGATTGCAACAACTAAGTCCAATAACACAACAAATCACACCAAATGAAACCTATATTACAAACACAGTGTTTCCGGAGCTGTCAATAGCAGGTCCATCTACATCTGTCCCTTTTTTAATTCTCCCACCCATTCTGAACACCAAATCAGTTTATCCTATCCTCAAAAGCCCAAATACTACAACCATCACGGATTTTTTTCACCCGCTAGGCCGCAAGCTCACAAAAAGAAAAAACCAAGAAGAGGCTGCAGGGGAGGGAAAAGCAAAAATAAAGCTCCAAAAACCATTGACCTAGCTGAATCAAAAATACAAACAAGATCTCAAGGCATCTTCAATCTTTCGAATTACACTCTGTCTAAAATAGAAATTGCTGTACTATCTAAGGGACTTTCCTTTTGCCCTGCTAACAAGATCGATGAATTTAACCTCTTTCTGGACCTTAACAAGTTCATTAAGAAGTTGACCCTAAAGAGGCATTTCAAAATTCTAAAGACTAAATCAAAAAAACCCGCACCTAAGATGGGAACCATTGATGAGAATCTAGCAGAAGCCATCCTTTCGGGTCTGAGACCTCCGTCCAATTTCTACCCCATCCATCACAGAGGTAGTTTTCTATAAACATTTTATTCAGTCGTCTTTGATGAATTCAGAAGCATCAACAACTCAGCCAGTGACAAAAGCGGCAAAAAATTTAACCCCAAACATAACCTTAAACCCATAGAAAGGATAGCGCTTAAAAAGCTTAAATCCAATACAAACATAATTATCAGAAATGCCGACAAAGGAGGTGGCATGGTCATCCAAAACATGGAAGACTACCTAAAAGAGGCTCTTAATATACTTTCTGACCAGAAATATTACTTTATGAAGATCCCTCCATACAAGATATGGCTGAATTTGAGATCTCAATAAGAACCGCCAACTCTTTTCTTGATAAAAAAGAAAAAGAGTATATACGGGTAAAAGATGCTACTCTCGCCACATTCTACCACCTTCCCAAGATCCATAAAGACCAAAAAAATCCCCCAGGATGTCCAATTATTTCAGGTGTCACCTCCCTCACCAGAAATCTGTCCCATTATATTGATTTATTCCTACAGAAATATGTTGTAAATCTTAAATCTTACCTGAGAGATTCCACTTCACTCATCATGCAGCTGAAAAACATAGTATGGAAGCCAGAGTACTATTGGCTCACGTTAGATGTATCTGCCCTGTACTCTAACATAACCCATGACTTAGGCATTCAATGCGCATCAAGGTTCCTTGATAAAGATGACCACATGCCGAAAATCCAAAAAGAGTTCATTATCAATGGTATGGAATTCATACTGACACATAACGTGTTCACTTTCCAGAAGCAGATATATAAACAAATTCGGGGGACCGCCATGGGAACGCGCTTCACGCCAAGCTTCACGAATCTCTTCATGGGCGAATTTGAGGATGCCTGTATTTACCAAACTGAATTTTGGACAGAGAATATTATTTTGTACAAAAGATATATTGACGATCTTATCTTTATCTGGAAGGGTGACGAAGGTTCCATCGAGAGGTTTATTAAACATCTAAATACAAACGATTGGGGGATCACCCTGACAGAATCATTTAATAGCGATATACCGGGTTCTTGGATCTGGAAATTAAAGCCCAAGGTGAAAATATCACCACACATACCCATTTCAAAGAAGTAGATAGCAACAGCTATTTAGACTTCACCAGCACACATTACGGTAAATGGAAGCACAACACCCCCTTCTCCCAATTCAAAAGGATAAGGCGAAACTGCACGTCCAAAGAAGATTTCCACCAACAATGTAACATCCTTGCAGCTAGATTCCGCCAGAAAAAATACCCTGAAGAGATCATCAGTGGCGCTATGTCAAAATGTTCGAAACTATCACAGACTGAATGTCTGATCTCGAGGAATAAAGATATGACTAAAGGATCCGATAACATATCCAGTTTTAATTTTAATTTTATCACTACATACAATCAAAACTTCAAACTGATTAAAACGATACTGAATGAGCATTGGCACATCCTCAAAAGGGACCCAGTCCTCAGTAAAATTATGCCGAAAGCACCACCTCTCACCTATACGAGGGCCAAAACTTTAAAGAAAATGTTGGCACCAAGCAAATTAAGGGAGACAGATCACTATACCATTAATAAAACCACCAAACCCTTTGAAGGGAGCAAAAAATGTGGCCATTCAAGATGCTTGTGTTGTCACATGATTCGCAAGAGAAAGTTTTTTTCATAATAGCTCAAATAGCGAGTCTTTTGAAATTCTGGGTGATCTAGACTGTAATTCTACCCATGTCATTTACCTATTGGAGTACCATATAGACCCTGAGAAGTAGATTGAATAAACATCGGTCCAATATAAAAAAAAAAGCATCAGAAACACAGCATATCCAGGCACACAGCAGAGTGCCATGATGGTAGCCCAGAGGGTTTCAAAATAACTCCCATTGAACAAATTCTTGCCCACCAATGGAAAAATGTCCAGTACATTCGGTGGCGAGAAATGTACTAAATGAGGCCTTTGAGATCAACTTATAATGCAAAATAAATGACCATTGACAACCACATATTAAATAATTTCAATCGATACTGGTTTGGAAGCCCCTGTGTTTATGGACTTATTTCAATGGTTTTAAGTAATGATTAGAGATGAGCGAGTAGTGAAATATTCGAAAGTTCGAAATTCGATTCGAATAGACCGCGAAATTCGACTATTCGACCGAATATCGAATCCCATTAAAGTCTATGGGAAAAAAATGCTCGCCACTTGGAAATCTCAATTCGACCACTTGGAGGTCACCAAGTCCACCCTGAAACCTCAGAAAAGGATGCCAACACTGCTGGAATGCAACTGGGACAGCAGGGGAAGCATGTCTGGGTGCATATAACGCGCCCAAGTCGCACTATTACGCCACTATCACAGCCTCTCAACAATACACTCCAAAGACAATGTAACCTCTCTGTAAAGTGAGACCATACAAGGAAACCTTCTTTCCTCTACATTGCCATGGACCCCAAGCCATACTAGACAAAAAAGAAGATAAAATTCTGCACCCCTTAAAATCACGTTGCCTATGACAACCACAGATGGCATAGGCAAGGGGGAAAGCAAATAGACCCCACCCCTAATTGTCATTGTGTGTGTGTGTGAGATGTGGTCAGACATGTCTTCTTTAAAATGTAAAAACAACTCAAACACATGCAGAAGCCTTAAAATGCCCAAATTGTTGGTGCTTGAGATGTCAGTGACCCGACCTGGCCCAGTGTCATGTCTAGCAGGTAAAGCAGTGGGGATGTTGAGGGATGCGTAGGACCGCAAAAGGCAGGAAGAGGCCGTGGGCTGGCCAGAGGCTCATGGAAAATTTTGTGGAGGCCCAAGAGGTGAGACGTCTTAAAAATTGTGTGGAGGCCCAAGAGGTGAGATCTCTTAAAAATTATGTGGAGGCCCAAGAGGTGAGACCTGTTAAAAATTATGTGGAGGCCCAAGAGGTGAGACCTCTTAAAGATTTTGTGGAGGCCCAAGAGGTGACACCTCTTAAAAATTATGTGGAGGCCCAAGAGGTGAGACCTCTTAAAGATTTTGTGGAGGCCCAAGAGGTGAGACCTCTTAAAAATTATGTGGAGGCCCAAGAGGTGAGACCTCTTAAAGATTTTGTGGAGGCCAAAGAGGTGAGACCTCTTAAAAATTATGTGGAGGCCCAAGAGGTGAGACCTGTTAAAAATTATGTGGAGGCCCAAGAGGTGACACCTCTTAAACATTTTGTGGAGGCCCAAGAGGTGAGACCTCTTAAAAATTATGTGGAGGCCCAAGAGGTGAGACCTCTTAAAGATTTTGTGGAGGCCCAAGAGGTGACACCTCTTAAAAATTATGTGGAGGCCCAAGAGGTGAGACCTCTTAAAGATTTTGTGGAGGCCCAAGAGGTGAGACCTCTTAAAAATTATGTGGAGGCCCAAGAGGTGAGACCTCTTAAAGATTTTGTGGAGGCCCAAGAGGTGAGACCTCTTAAAAATTATGTGGAGGCCCAAGAGGTGAGACCTCTTAAAAATTATGTGGAGGCCCAAGAGGTGACACCTCTTAAACATTTTGTGGAGGCCCAAGAGGTGAGACCTCTTAAAAATTATGTGGAGGCCCAAGAGGTGAGACCTCTTAAAGATTTTGTGGAGGCCCACGAGGTGACACCTCTTAAAGATTATGTGGAGGACCAAGAGGTGAGACCTCTTAAAAATTATGTGGAGGCCCAAGAGGTGAGACCTCTTAAAGATTTTGTGGAGGCCCAAGAGGTGACACCTCTTAAAAATTATGTGGAGGCCCAAGAGGTGAGACCTCTTAAAGATTTTGTGGAGGCCCAAGAGGTGATACCTCTTAAAAATTATGTGGAGGCCCAAGAGGTGAGACCTCTTAAAGTTTTTGTGGAGGCCCAAGAGGTGAGACCTCTTAAAAATTATGTGGAGGCCCAAGAGGTGAGACCTCTTAAAGATTTTGTGGAGGCCCAAGAGGTGACACCTCTTAAAAATTATGTGGAGGCCCAAGAGGTGAGACTTCTTAAAGATTTTGTGGAGGCCCAAGAGGTGAGACCTCTTAAAAATTATGTGGAGGCCCAAGAGGTGAGACCTCTTAAAGATTTTGTGGAGGCCAAAGAGGTGAGACCTCTTAAAAATTATGTGGAGGCCCAAGAGGTGAGACCTCTTAAAAATTATGTGGAGGCCCAAGAGGTGACACCTCTTAAACATTTTGTGGAGGCCCAAGAGGTGAGACCTCTTAAAAATTATGTGGAGGCCCAAGAGGTGAGACCTCTTAAAGATTTTGTGGAGGCCCAAGAGGTGACACCTCTTAAAAATTATGTGGAGGCCCAAGAGGTGAGACCTCTTAAAGATTTTGTGGAGGCCCAAGAGGTGAGACCTCTTAAAAATTATGTGGAGGCCCAAGAGGTGAGACCTCTTAAAGATTTTGTGGAGGCCCAAGAGGTGAGACCTCTTAAAAATTATGTGGAGGCCCAAGAGGTGAGACCTCTTAAAAATTATGTGGAGGCCCAAGAGGTGAGACCTGTTAAAAATTATATGGAGGCCCAAGAGGTGAGACCTCTTAAACATTTTGTGGAGGCCCAAGAGGTGAGCCATAAATATATAAATTTTTCTTATTTACGGAGCAATTCTACGGCGGTTAAGGAGGAGGAGGTGGAGGAGGAAATGGCACTTCATACAGATGGCACTTCACTTTTGGCTGCTTTCCACGGTTGGAGAAGCAAAGTCCGGGTCAATCCACTTGCTGTTCATTTTGATTAGCGTCAGCCTGTCGGCACTGTCGGTTGACAGGCGGCTGCGCTTATCGGTTATAATGCCCCCGGCTGCGCTGAACACCCTTTCTGATAGCACGCTGGCGGCAGGGCAGGCAAGCACCTCCAAGGCGTACAGGGACAGTTCCAGCCACATGTCCAACTTGGAGACCCAGTAAGTGTAGGACGCCGAGGGATCGGGGAGGACAGGGGTACGGTCTGCCAGGTACTCCCACAACATCCGCCGATACTTGTCCCTCCTGCTGATAGCGGGCCCCGCAGTGATGGAAGTTGCACGAGGGGGTGCCATGAACGTGTCCCACACCTTGGAGAGTGTTCCCCTGGTGGCTGTGGGCCTGATTGATGTTGTGGGACTCTGGGAGACCCTCTCCTCTCTGCCGCCAGCGATGGTGGGTGGGAAAATCTCCATCATGTTCTGCACGAGTTCCCTCTGGTATTCCAGCAATCGATTCGTCCTCTCCTCTACCGGAATAAAAGAGGAGACGTTATCTTTATACCGGGGGTCCAGGAGTGCGAAGACCCAGTACAGTTTGTTCTCCACTATCCGGACAACACGTGTGTCCCGGGAAAAGCAGCCCAGCATGAAGTCAGCCATGTGTGCCAGACTCTGAATAGGCATGACGTCACTGCCCCCGCCAGAAGGATCACTTGCCATTTCCTCCTCTTCCGCCTCCTCTCCGCCCCATCCGCGCTGAACCAATGGGACGCACACAGCCTGACTGCTACCCTCGCCGCCAGCATCCTCCTCCTCTTCCACAGCCACCTCCACGTCGTCCTCCTCCTCCTCATCCTCCTCCTCCTCCTGCAACTGCCACCGAGAAGCAGACAAAAGTGTGGTCTGACTGTGTAGCTCCGTTGCGTCTCCTCCTACCCCCGTCTCCTCTGCGTGCAATGCGTTCTCCCTTATTGCGATGAGCGATTCTTTAAGGACGCATAGGAGCGGGATGGTTACGCTCACTATAGCGTCCTCGCTGCTGACCTTCTTGGTGGACTCCTCAAAGATACGCAGTACATCGCATATGTCTGCCATCCATGGCCACTCGTGGTTGGCAAACTGAGGGAGCTGAGTTGGAGGCACGCGTGGATTCATAATCTGGTACTCCATCAATGCTCTCTGCTGCTCACACACCCTGGCCAACATGGAATAGGTGGAATTCCAGCGAGTCGGCAGGTCGCACAACAGCCGATGTTCAGGCAAATGGAGGCGTTGCTGGAGTTTTTTTAAACTAGCAGCAGCTACAGTTGACTTCCGAAAGTGAGCGCACAAGCGCCGCACTTTCACCAGTAGCTCTGCCAGGTTGGGGTAAGTCTTTAGAAATTTTTGGACTACCAGATTAAAAACGTGGGCCAGGCATGGTACGTGATTGAGTTCGGCAAGCTCCAGAGCCGCCACCAGGTTACGGCCGTTATCGCACACGACCATGCCTGGTCCTAGCTGCAGCGGCGACAGCCACATCTCCGTCTGCTGCAATATGGCGTCCCTCACCTCTGGGGCGCTGTGCTTCCTGTCGCCCAAGCTGATGAGCTTTAGCACCGCCTGCTGACGTCTCCCCGCGCCAGTGCTTCAACGCTTCCAGCTAGCGGCTGAGGGCGATGTTAAGGCACAGGAGGAGGAGGAGGAGGAGGAGGAGGAGGGGGGTTTATCAGAACCCATGCTGGCAATCTTGGGCGGGGGTGGTAGGTAGGCCGTCTCTGTTTGCGACCCCGTCCCCGCTTCCACTACATTCACCCAGTGTGCCGTCAAAGAGATGTAGCGTCCCTGGCCGCAAGCGCTTGTCCACGCGTCGGTGGTCAAGTGGACCTTTGCGCTGACTGCGTACCTCAGGGCCCGCCTGATGTTACGCGACACGTGCTGGTGCAGGGCGGGGACGGCACTCCGGGAAAAGTAGTGGCGGCTGGGGACGGAATAGCGAGGTGCGGCAGCCGCCATCAGGTCACGGAAGGCCTGCGTCTCCACAAGCCTAAACGGCAACATCTCCAGGGCCAGCAGTTTGGAGATGTGGCAGTTTAAGGCTTGGGCTTGGGGGTGACTCGAGGCGTACTTCCGCCTGCGGTCGAACGCCTGCGAGATGGACAGTTGATGGGACGAGGAGTGTGAAGGTGCAGGCGAAGAGGCGGGGAAAGGGGAGGCTGAAGGAGAAGGCCCCAAAGTAGCCGAGGCAGAGGCAGATGTGGAGGTGTCCTGGCTAGAGGTCTGGACCGCAGTGGCAGCACACAACAAAGGGGAAGAGGCAGTGGCAGCAGGACCGGGCGCAGGTTGTATTGCGTTTGCTCTCTCCCACTCAGCCCAGTGCTTGACTTCCAAGTGACGCCGCATGCCTGAGGTGGTCAGATTGCTCTTCTCAGAGCCCCTACTCAGTTTTGAGTGGCAGAGTGTGCAAACCGCGCTCAGTTTGTCATCCGCACAAACATTAAAAAATCTCCACACCACAGAAGTACGAGGCCTCGATGGGGGAGCTTCGCGCGACTGCCCGCTGCCGGGAACAGCTTCGGCCGTGCTGGCTGTGGCCTCACTACTCTGTCTGGACTGTCCTCTGCCTCTGGACATCCCTCTGCCTGTGGACATCCCTCTGCCTCTGGACATCCCTCTGCCTCTGGACATCCCTCTGCCTGTGGACATCCCTCTGCCTGTGGACATCCCTCTGCCTCTTGCTGCCTTTTTCGGTGCTGCGCAGACCACCACCTCTCCACTGCTTTCCCCGCTGGACATCACCCCTGGCCAAGTGGGGTCGGTCATTTCGTCATCCACCACCTCCTCTTCCTCACTCTGCTCCTCCTCCTGCCCACTGGACATTCCAACAGCCTCCCTTGATGGCAACTGCGTCTCATCATCATCATCGCTCATGATAACAGATGCTGGTTCAGGGTCCACATCAGCAGGAGATGGCGAAAACTCAAGTGTTTGGGCATCACTACAAACAAATTCCTCTGCTAGCTCCTGGGATTCTTCCGGCACATCTGAAAAAGGACCCGAAAAGAGCTCCTGGGAGGGGTCAAGGGTGGGATGACTCTGTTGGCCAGGTGTGGAGGAAGGAGGGTCAGAGTGAGACTGTGTGGATGACTGGCTGGTGGACAACTGTGTGGAAGCGCTATCGGCTATCCATTGCACCACCTGTTCAACCTGCTCAGGCCTCAACAGCGGTGTAACTCGCCCCCTGCTTAACTGTCCCATAAAGGCAGGGATTCTGGATGAGTGGGATCCTGGCTGACCCTCACCAGCACGCATTGTATCCCCACTGGCTTCAACAAGGCCACCAACAGCATTTCCGCGCCCCCGTCCTCGTCCACGTCCGATTCCGCTAGCCCCCCTCCGCATTTTTTTTTTTTTTGGTTGCAAATACAATATTTGGGTATATAATTAGGTATGTGAAATAATTTAGCAAGAGAACGCACAGTACAGTGGCCAATTAAAAGGCCTAGATATTGTATATTTCAAGGTACACAGCCGTGTACTAACTGCTCAGACGGTGGGTATTTACACCAGGTTTTTAAAATAATTTAGCAAGAGAACGCACAGTATAGTGGCCAATTAAAAGGCCTAGATATTGTATATTTCAAGGTACACAGCCGTGTACTAACTGCTCAGACGGTGGGTATTTACACCAGGTTTTTAAAATAATTTAGCAAGAGAACGCACAGTATAGTGGCCAATTAAAAGGCCTAGATATTGTATATTTCAAGGTACACAGCCGTGTACTAACTGTACAGACGGTGGGTATTTACACCAGGTATGTGAAATAATTTAGCAAGAGAACGCACAGTACAGTGGCCAATTAAAAGGCCTAGATATTGTATATTTCAAGGTACACAGCCGTGTACTAACTGTACAGACGGTGGGTATTTACACCAGGTATGTGAAATAATTTAGCAAGAGAACGCACAGTACAGTGGCCAATTAAAAGACCTAGATATTGTATATTTCAAGTTACACAGCCGTGTACTAACTGTACAGACGGTGGGTATTTACACCAGGTATGTGAAATAATTTAGCAAGAGAACGCACAGTATAGTGGCCAATTAAAAGGCCTAGATATTGTATATTTCAAGGTACACTGCCGTGTACTAACTGTACAGACGGTGGGTATTTACACCAGGTATGTGAAATAATTTAGCAAGAGAACGCACAGTACAGTGGCCAATTAAAAGGCCTAGATATTGTATATTTCAAGGTACACAGCCGTGTACTAACTGCTCAGACGGTGGGTATTTACACCAGGTTTTTAAAATAATTTAGCAAGAGAACGCACAGTATAGTGGCCAATTAAAAGGCCTAGATATTGTATATTTCAAGGTACACAGCCGTGTACTAACTGCTCAGACGGTGGGTATTTACACCAGGTTTTTAAAATAATTTAGCAAGAGAACGCACAGTATAGTGGCCAATTAAAAGGCCTAGATATTGTATATTTCAAGGTACACAGCCGTGTACTAACTGCTCAGACGGTGGGTATTTACACCAGGTTTTTAAAATAATTTAGCAAGAGAACGCACAGTATAGTGGCCAATTAAAAGGCCTAGATATTGTATATTTCAAGGTACACAGCCGTGTACTAACTGCTCAGACGGTGGGTATTTACACCAGGTTTTTAAAATAATTTAGCAAGAGAACGCACAGTATAGTGGCCAATTAAAAGGCCTAGATATTGTATATTTCAAGGTACACTGCCATGTACTAACTGTACAGACGGTGGGTATTTACACCAGGTATGTGAAATAATTTAGTAGCATATCACAGTACATAGGGTAATCAGATGAGAATACCAGCCAAAAATTAAGTTGAGTCACAGAAATGCTGGAATTTAAAACTTAACATTTAATCAGTCACTAAAAGAGTGAAAATTCAAACACATATAATAAATGTACATCCAGTACATAAACACAGATGTGCTGACAAGTCAGCAACTCTCACGAATCTCGTATAGAAGTACAGCAGCAGGGGAGAAAGTGCAATAATTGATAGTTGTAGAGGCTGGGGGGGAAAAAACAGGTAGGGCATAGGACATAACCCTATTAATGACCTGTAATAATCCCTTATCCAGGGGCGTCTCCTGATGGTGGTGACCCCCTGGTCCCGTGCCTAGACTTTCTCACCCTGAATTCTCCCTATTAGGTGAAGGTAATGTAGAACCCGACGCGTTTCCCCTTAAGAAGGTTCATCAGGGGTTAAGTAACTTATAGCCGATGCTCATAGGAAGAAAAGAACAATATAGGAATATAATACATAGAATTGACAGCTTGCCAAAATGCACATATGGCGCAAGGGTATATCGCCCAAATTTATTGGGCGGACAATGATGAAATACCAATAATAGTCACCATGCATAAGTAGTTAGGGTAGATATCGCTTATGCCCAAATGACAGGTAAAGGAGACACTGATCATAACTTGTTGATCACAAGACCTCTTACGTGACCAAATCGCCAAGCCTGGAAGGTAGTCAGGTAGGTAAAACGTCAGTCCGGGAGCGGTGATGAAAGGGCGGCTGTGCCACAGGTCACTGAGAGGCGATCTTAAAAGGAGCGCCAACCGGAACTTGTCAGGCACTAGTTCCGGCCTATGGAACGCACGCCAGACTGGTGCGTATCAAAAGTCCGCGGTCACGTGATCGCAAGTCGCGACCACGTGATCCGGGACAATCAGTATGATAGGCTGCAATGTTTAGGTATAACGTATGCTGACTAGGGTTAATGCGCGTCAATATGCCTAATCACGTGATCCTAATCTACGGTCACGCGATCCAAACCAGGCACGTGTGTGAATGTCAGAATGAAGAAGATGGCGGTAGTATGGGTCATGTAAGAGTAAATACGTGGAGATCAAGGTAACAAAATAAAATATGATGCATGGTGGGATAAGGGATTATTACAGGTCATAATAGAGACGTATGTCATCCTACTTTTTTCCCCAGCCCTACACTATCAATTATTGCACTTTCCCCCTGCTGCGTACTCTATACAGATCGTAGAGTTGTGAATTGTCAGCACATCTGTGTTTATGTACGGGTTACATTTTATTATATTGTTGAATTTCACTCTCATGTGAAATAATTTAGCAAGAGAACGCACAGTACAGTGGCCAATTAAAAGGCCTAGATATTGTATATTTCAAGGTACACAGCCGTGTACTAACTGCTCAGACGGTGGGTATTTACACCAGGTTTTAAATAATTTAGCAGAGAAACGCACAGTCATATGTGGCCAATTAAAATAGATAGTATACAAGTACACACGTGTACTACTGCTCAGCGTGGTATACCCATTTTAAAAAAATTAGCAAAAAGACATAATGCCAATTAAAAGCCAAGTAATTTCAAGGTACACTGCCGTGTACTAACTGTACAGACGGTGGTATTTACACCAGGTATGTGAAATAATTTAGCAAGAGAACGCACAGTACAGTGGCCAATTAAAAGGCCTAGATATTGTATATTTCAAGGTACACAGCCGTGTACTAACTGCTCAGACGGTGGGTATTTACACCAGGTTTTAAAAATAATTTAGCAAGAGAACGCACAGTATAGTGGCCATTAAAAGGCCTAGATATTGTATATTTCAAGGTACAACTGCCGTGTACTAACTGTACAGACGTGGGTATTTACACCAGGTATGTGAAATAATTTAGCAAGAGAACGCACAGTACAGTGGCCATTAAAAGGCCTAGATATTGTATATTTCAAGGTACACAGCCGTGTACTAACTGTACAGACGGTGGGTATTTACACCTGGTATACAAAAGGGTATTGCAGGCACACAGAACCCAGAACACTAGAGCCAAATAAACTGTATTTAAAAAAAAAAAATAAAATTCACAGCCGTATAACTGCCAGATCAGATGGTGCATATATACACACTAGTTATATAACAGGGTTTTTTCAGCCAAAAAGAAACGCAGAACAGTAGTGCCAAATATAGTTTGGTATGTAGCAGAGCAACCTAATACACCACTAATGCCTCTCTCTGTCCCCTACTCCAGCAGCTATCCCTGAATACGGCAGCCGTTCTCTGTAAGTGTATCTTGTAGTAAAGCTATCACTGTACTGCACTATAGTAGCCCTGATAAGGGCTTTTAATCACGCTCCTGCCTGTCCAACTGCTAAAACTGTCTGTCCCTTCTCCAGCCTCTGTCCTGACTAAGTTCACGCAGCATATGCGTACGAGCAGGAAGAGCTGAGTTTTTAATATTCGAGGTCACATGGTTTTTCCAGCCAATCCATGTAGACGCTGTTTTCGCGCTGCCAGCGTGCTCAGCGTGCCTGTCATACCCCCCCTGCATGTTGATTGGTGGAAAAAGAGCGCCAGGGAAGGTGGGAGGGGAAACGAATTCTAAGTGCGCCATCGCCGTTATACTCGAACGAAATCGAGTACGCCAAATAGCGTAGTATTCGATCGAATACCGGCTCGATCGAACACTACTCGCTCATCTCTAGTAATGATCACTATACATTCATGATCATTATACCTTCCTCGGTATTATGATATCATAGGCCTGTATGTCAGTTTTAATATGGTATTATGAAGATAAAAAAAACTTTTATTTTTTTATCCTTTGATTATGTCCAGTGCTCATATTTATGCATCATTATTCCTGATGTATATTCATTTATTTTTCTCTTTTTTTCTTTTTTTATTATCACGCCACCTTGAAATTATGCGTATTTTTATCAATGTCTTTTTAATGTCATTCTATAGTGTATTTATTAATGTCATTTTTGTCATCTTAATGCCATTTTTATGTATAATGAGTTTTTTTTGTTGTCTCTACATATATATTGGTGTCATAATATATTGGTGTCATCCATGTTCTTTTATAATACCCAATATAGGCATGCCAATTGCACGGCCACGCTTACAACAAGGGCTCATTTATACTCTCCCTTACCCCCCCCCCCCTCCTCCCTGTACCATTTCACAAAGCATTCTGCATTCTAGCAGCCGATTACGTGACTGCTTCCCCGGCGATCACGCTCCGGTTCTCCTCTCCTCTCTGTCTCGTCTTGCGTCCTGTTGCCTGGTGACCGATCACGTGACCTCGCTCCTGCAGTAGCGTGGCAACGGCCAGCAGGCACAGCTCAGCGCCACTACACTGTCCGATTCCCACCCCCTGTGGGCGTTTCTTCTGCCTCCCATGTGACCAGTAGGCTCTGGAAGCCAGCGAGCGTTTCACAGCTTGCGCTCCAGAGCCGGTCACGTGACCTCCAACCCCAACCCTCCCACCCGTTTTATTCATAATCATAGCGAACGTTTCCGAATATAATTACTGAAATTCCCTACCCATATATGTGTGTTTTGCATTCCACATAATAAATTTGAATTTTAATAATTATTGTACAGCTGACACAATAGGCTCACAGAGTGACAGCTAATGTAAACTCCACCTACTCAGTACCGCCCCCCAATGCGTTTTTTTGGCGTTTTTTTGGTAATCTTGAGGTATGCACAAACACTATAAATATTTGTCTAATCTGTTAATATGTTATAAGTTGTAGCCTGATGAAGGGGACCTTGTATTCCCTGAAATGCGTAGTTTGTTTTATCTGTGCACTTTATTGGTGAATAAAATATTTCCATAAAAAATACTTTGGGACGTCCGGATTAGCATTATTTGCGCCAAAGAAATCAGAGCTCTTCTTCTCCTACATGGTATTTTGTCTTGGTGGGACTTGGCATCCCTGTCTTCAAGATCATTCCTCTGCGGCTGCATGCTGTGCATTTTCCAGGACAAAGTCCCGTGATTGCTATATGTCTTCAGTAGTGTCGTGCCTATAGCACAACCTAGAAAGGTGAGCCTCCATCTTACCAAAATTTATCATCACTCTCTGTGTAAAAAATCGTATTACACGATTGTGCGCCCTTTTTTGTTTTCCTCTTCCCTCTCTATCTGGAGTGAGATTTGGAAAAGCCTCTTTTTACTGAGAAAGGGACAAAGGCAGGGATAGTTGCAAAGTAAGAGGCAGGGACAGTAGCAGGGAGAGTGAAAGCTGGGTGAACCCCTCTCTGGACCCCCTGGGATTAGCTTAGCTTGGCTGCCATTAGTGACAAATAAAGAACTAAATACTATGTTTGGTCAAAATGGCGCCTGTACTATATGTAATATATATATATATATATATATATATTGCAGGCGCCATTTCGTGCTGAAAAAATACAGCGCTCTAGTACTTTGTTTTGAACGGCAATTTCTGTAACTTACCTCTAAGTCAATTATATGTTTGACCAAATATAGCAGTCAAATTTTTAAGTTGAGAATTTTGTATGGCCTACGAACGATGTTTCAAATATCCAAATGGCCCTCAGCAGCAAAAAGGTTCCCCACCCCTGAATTAAAGTATATTACAATAATGGTCAGTATCACTGCCTGCATAAATTACACAAATAAAAACAGAATGGCAATTACACTTTAAGATAAGTTGGAAGAGTCAGTGGCACTAATAGAGAAGAAGCGATCAGCACAGGCAGCAGGACAGATAGGCAGAGAATTTGTCAGAGATTTTTAGTAAAATATATGAGACACAAGTAGGAAGGCAGGCACTGAGAGCAGCAGCAGGATAAGAATCCTGCCACTGCATCTTTCAGTTACTGTAGCTGTCTTGAGAAGAAAACTGAAGATGGATTCTCTTTAGCAACTCCCTTTCTGACTGGGCGACACCCAGTCAGAAAGTTGCAAAGGTAACAATTTACTGGCAGTTTTCTTATACAAGTGTACACCTTCCCCTAATAAAATATATTATAAAAACACTTAACATGACTGTCAGTACACAGTAAAAAAAGGTGAAATGCCACTTTAATTGTAAAGCTGGTTTTGGTAACTAACTACTACATGGTGTTTTAGTCTTACATTTTGCCATAGTATCTACGTTAAATCTAATGATGGCCATAGTAGGTCTGCTTTATCTAAAAAAATGTTTGCTGCAATGCTTAGAATATGTATGCACGGATTTGAATGTACTAAGAAAAAAAGTGTTAGCATGGTATTAAGGATAATGTAAATTTCACTGTTAGATTAAAATATATGAATCTCAATGACCAGAAATACTCATTATATTAAATACGTTAAGCGTCTTAAAGAAGTTTAGAGACAGCAGGAGAAAAAATAATTTGAAGCACTTGAAGAGATCTGCTGCCCTCTGCTGGACAAATATAAATTTACAATAGCTTGTAAAGGCTAACAATGAATGTAAATCCACTGATTCAAAGAAAAGTCTTTTCAAATAAAATATCATACTTTTTACTATGATATATTTCTATTTTTTATAAATTGGAATTAGGGTTGAGGCAATCAGAGCTTTGTCCTTTCACTGCAATGTATTTACATATATTTTTATATTTTTTTATTGTTGATTTTAAGTAACTTTCTCCCAACTATGCAATACGAATTGTTTTGTTGGTATTATTAATGTGCCGAAATGTACCACCAAAAATGCATGCTGCACCACCACATCAAAGCAAGATAAAGAACGTTATTGAAATAACAAAAACATAAATGAACATAAAAAACAAGTGTAGGTAACAAAGTTCAAAACCACAAGGAGGGACATAAAAGTGGTCAGAGCACAAATGTATAACAATGTCAAACAGGCGGGTAAAAAAAATGTAATACACAAGTCTGATTGTAAAACTAGTACAAATGAATATACAGACCACAACACCTCCACAGAACACCCCCTTAGGGAATACAAGTATGCAAGTATTTCAGTATACAAATACTCAAGTATTGGATCGATAAAGCCGTTTTATGGCAGGCTTTTGCCTTCTGAAATTTGACCTGTCATAGTTAAGACCTGAGACCTGGCATAGTTAAGTTCCTATCAGGTCCTGTCTGTGGCAAGGTTTCATAGATATGTAGTGAATCTCCCATAGACAGCTATGGTATATCATTGCAAAACAAAGTTAAGGGACTGTGCTGCTCTCCTGGAAAGTTGTTCCATTAGAGGGTAGAATCCTGACCAAGTTTTCACCTCCAGTAGAAGAGGAGATAATACCAACTAAGCAGGGGCGTAGCTATATGGGAAGCAGGGGAAGCAGCTGCTTTGGGGCCCAGACCCACAAGGGGGCCCCTCAAGAGGGAGACTAAAAGATTTTATTGTCAGGGCCCCCTCAACAGTATTATACAATGACATTATATACAGTGACACTATAGGAAACGGATCGAGCGGCTGTCTGGCCTTGTCTGGGAGAGCTCAATCTTGACTAGCCACAAGAGTGAGGGTTGCATGTGAGTTGGGGGTTGCGAAGAAGTTTCTGGGGGGGCCCTGTTCAAAAATTTGCTGTGGGGCCCAGTTAGTTGTAGTTACGCCACTGCAACTAAGACTGGGCCCCCTCTTGCCCTGGGCCCCATAGCAGTTGCATGGTCTGCTGCTATTGTAGTTACACCCCTGAGTGAAGCACCGTAGAAACTTTAGGCTAAAAGATGAATTTATTCTACTCACAAGAGTCGATTAAAACAAGGCATATCAGACATAAAATTCCGGTTTTCCAGAGTCTGCCCGACCTAGGTTTTGTTCAGAGGCCTTGGAGGAAGGATCTGGCATCCTATTTATCCTCTTTGTTTGTGGAATCCAGGAGATCAATGTAGTCCCTTAACTTTGTTTTAATTACCTAATGTGAATTGAACCCACTTCAGGAAGGACTAGCAGTACTCATAGTTTTTCTCTGCAAATCATTGCAGTATATGGGAGAAGAGATTATACGATTGAAGTCCCCTAGAGGCACTACAAATAAATAAAAACAAAAGTGAAAAAAGTTTTTAAAAATATAAAAGAAATAAAAAGATTAAAAAATGAAAATCGCCCACATTCCCCATTTTAAAAATAAAAACAAATACGCAACAAAAATGAATAAATCATTAAAATATAAAAGTATTTATCCCATACTGTGAATAGGGTTTATCATTTTAAAAAAAAAATGATGATTCTCTGTTTTTTTATTGCTTTAACTCCCCAAAAAATAAAAATACAAAGTGATCAAATAGTCATACTGACTTCAAAATTTGGTCTAACTGTAACCATCCTGAGGTATTACAACACAAGAAAAACTTTAAAAATTTGGTATAGCTGTAATTATACTGACTTGCAGAATGAAGTTAATATGTCATTTTTACCACATCGGAAATTAAGTAAAAAGAAAACCCTTAAACCTATGGTGGAATTGAGTTTTCTTTCCAATTCCACCCCATTTTAATTTTTTTTTCAGCTTCCCACTATATTATATGCAACATTAACACCTTCCAGACTGCCCACTGGGTATATACGTCCTATCTGCATATGCCCCATATAGCACATATATACTCGTTCCGGCAGCACTTTAATTCCAGCTAATCAGCGCTGGGATTATAGCTCCTGCTCCTGCAATCTAGCAGGTTGGGTCCCGGCTGTGAGACACAGTGCGGACCCTGAGGAGAAAACACTTCTGCCTTCTCCTAAGCTGGGAGGACAGCACTGCACGGGTGCAGGTATGGAGATCAGGAATCAGCAGAGTCGCCTCCTCTGTTAGATGTGACCGCCGGGAGTGTCTGGGGAAGGAGCAGAAGCAGAGCTGCAGGGTCTAAGGAGAACCCTGATCAGCTCTGCCTGTGTGTAATGCTCCCCTAGGGGGCTGTTTTCCCCTGTAACTGGGGTTCCTGTGGATGCCCCAATTATGGTGGAAACAGTAAAAAAAAGTCAGTGTCCTAGACAGGTCTTTTAATGATGTGCCAAAATATTAAAAAATAAGAAACAAATAATAAAAAATAAAAATAAATTTTTTTTTAAAAAAAATTAAAAATGCAGTTGTTAACAGAAATCGTCCCCATAGTCACCCCGTTCACTCAAACCTATACCTATATGTTTTATATGAAAACAATTATCACAAAATAGGGAACCCATTGCAATAATTATTTTTTGTGTCAGTTTTAATATTTAAGAATTAAAAAAATATAATTAAAAAAATTACTTTTTAATAATAATTAGCAGTTTTCCTTCAAATTAAACCTAAAACAGGGAAACTCTAAAACAAACATTTTAATAAAAAGTCCTAAGTGTCAAGTAAAAAAAAAAATCGCAAAAATGATGATGCCATTAGAAATAGAAACTTGTCCCACAAAAAACAACCCGTAAACAGCTATGTGAATGGAGAAATTAAAAAAAAAGTTATGGTTCCAGAAAGGCAGGGAGTAAAAGGCTAAAACAAAAAAATGGAAAATCACAGCGCAGGAAGGAATTAAAGAGTCTTTTATCTCAACAGTATTTCTGATATGCTTTTGCATGCACGGTCCTGTTCAAGTCATGTCCCAGCATCTCCATAGGATTTAGGTCAGGACTCTGACTAAGATATTCTAAAACACAAATCTTCTTTTTCAGCCATTCTTTAGTTGTTTTATGTGTGTGCTTTGGATTATAGTCTTGTTAAATCGCTCATCAACTCTTCAGCTTGAGGTCATGGACCACTGTCCTTACATTCTTCTATAAAATGTTTTGGTACACCATAGAATGAATTTTTCCCCCGCTGATTGCAAGGTGTCCAGCAAAGCAGCCCCAAACCTTAATACTTTCTCCACCATGCTTCACAGTAGAGGTGAGGTTTTGGTGTTGGTGTGCTGGGCTCTTTTTCCTCCAAACATAGCATTGTGCTATTAATTATCACATTTGTCTTATCTTTCCATAGAACGTTTCCCCAAAAGACTTCTGGAGCATCCAGGTGGTCTTGAGACAGGCTCTGATATTGTTTTCAAACAATCACTAGTAAAGGTGCACTGCGGCGGCATCCTCGATTGTATGCGTTTTTGCTGGGGATTGCTGTTAGCAACGGATCACATGTGCAGGAATTGCTCCCCAGGTTTGATATGCGCAACAGCATATGGGGTATTGAGCAATTTTCTGCCATTTTAGACCATGTTTTTTTCCTTTGATTGTGTTTGAACATATATACCTGGAGGTGTGGCAACTCCAGGTCTGAATGTACCATTACTTACATCTTATGGTAATATTCTGGTGCACCTGTGCAGCCTCATGTGACATGAGTCATTGGTAGGTGGGGCTCATAGTCTCCTCCCTCCGCCCATTGTATGTGTGACCTTATGCTGGAGGTAACTAGGAGTAGGTTGCTGTGTGTCGGCCTATATGCTCCTTTCGCAATTGCCCATACGGCAAGGTAGGTTAGCGTTAGGTCCCAAGCCACTCTGAGATACCTTGACGTGGTGCTCGGGCTCCGGTATGTTCTTGATATAAGAATATATTGGCGAAAGTCTCATTTTAACATCAGCGTGAGGGTTTAGCCATATATTGTCAATTGCATTACCGCCGCAGTGCACCTTTATTAGTGATTGTTTGATTATATAGTTCGCCACATCCACACAATTTGTTACCTTGTGTAGGATGGTTTTGTGGTACATGTGGTCCGCTCCAGGCATCCTCCATTGTATGCATTTTTGCTGGGGATTGCTGTTAGAAACGGACCACATGTGCAGGAATTGCTCCCCTGGTTTGATATGCGCAACAGCATATGGGGTACTGAGCAATTTTTTGCCATTTTAGACCACATTTTTTTCTTTGATTGTGTTTGAACATATATACCTGGAGGCAGTGGCGTAGCTATAGGGGTCGCTATAGGGGTCGCAGTGGTCGCAGTTGGGGGCCCCCCTTACCACTTGCAGGGCCGCACCGCCAATTAGCCAGGTGCGGCGCGGCCCTGCGCACAGTTGGGGGCGGCGGCGGGGCAGAGGGAGATGAGCGCTTCCTCAGGACGGCGATACAGATGTCTGTACTGCGGGGCAGGGGAGGTAGAGGCGTCTCCCCTGCCCGTTCCTCTGATAGGCTGCAGGCACTAGGCCTGCAGCCTATCAGAGGCCGGCTCAGGCGGCGGGATGACGTCATTGCGCCGCCTGAGCCGTACAGCGCGGGACACAGGCCGGAAGGGGCCTGCATCGCATCGCTGCCAGCTCCATGGAGGTAAGTATAAGTGTTTATTTTTTTTTTATTATTGTAGCAGTCACGGACCGGAGCTCTATTGCGGGCACTAGGGGCATTTTTAGGGGCACATGGGGGCATTTTTACTGGCACATGGGGGCACTGGGGGCATTTTTACTGGCACATGGGGGCAATGGGGGCATTTTTACTGGCACATGGGGGCACTGGGGGCATATTTACTGGCACTGGGGGCATTTTTACTGGCACTGGGGGCATTTTTACTGGCACATGGGGGCATTTTACTGGCACTGGGGGCATTTTTACTGGCACATGGGGGCACTGGGGCATTTTTACTGGCACATGGGGGCATTTTTACTGGCACTGGGGGCATTTTTACTGGCACAAGGGGGCACTGGGGGCATTTTTACTGGCACTGGGGGCATTTTTACTGGCACAAGGGGGCACTGGGGGCATTTGTTACTGGCACATGGGGGCACTGGGGGGTATTTCTTACTGGCACTGGGGGCATTTCTTACTGGCACTTGGGGCATGTCTTTATGGCATGGGAGCACTGGGGCATTTTTCTGGCACATGGGGGCACTGGGGCATTTCTTACTGGCACATGGGGGCACTGGGGGTGTTTCTTACTGGCACATAATTTGGGGGGCATCTATGGGTGGGGAGCACTTTTTACTGGCACATCATGGGGGGAAATTTTTTGGGCACTTCTTACTGGCACATTGGAAGCATTATTACTTCTGGGGCACAGTGGGGACATTAGTACTGTTGGGGGCACTATTACTAACAAGTGCACTCTGACAGAGAATTATTAGTTGGGACTTTGGGGGACACTAGTACTGTGGGGGCACCCTGGCACAGTATCAGCATAGCGCAGTTATTTCTGGGGGGCGTTATGTTTACACTATTACTGTCAGGGACACTATTTGGTGGGCGCAGTTATTTTAGGACACTGTGTGCCAATAATTATTGAAGGGCACTATCTGTGTAGTATTAGTGGCACAGTACTAAGGGTGGTAGGATGATTTATCCATAAGACGGGAGGATGATGGAAAAGTAGTAAACTAAGATTTTTTTCTGTCAAACTGCAGAGATGAGAAATGGCTGAAAAATGGCATCTGGTCTGAAAGGAGAAGATGAGGAAAGAGAAGATCTACATCAGAGGAGACGTCACTGGATGTAAGAGGTATGAGGCGCTGTATTATACTGGATGTAAGAGGTATGGGGCACTGTATTATACTGGATGTACGAGGTAGGAGGCGCTGTATTGCACTGGATGTAAGGGGTATGGGGCGCTGTATTATACTGGATGTAAGAGGTATGGGGCGCTGTATTATACTGGATGTAAGAGGTATGGGGCGCTGTATTATACTGGATGTAAGAGGTATGGGGCGCTGTATTATACTGGATGTACGAGGTATGAGGCGCTGTATTACACTGGATGTAAGAGGTATGGGGCGCTGTATTATACTGGATGTAAGAGGTATGAGGTGCTGTATTATACTGGATGTAAGAGGTATGAGGCGCTGTATTATAATGGATGTAAGAGGTATGGAGTGCTGTAATATACTGGATGTAAAAGGTATGGGGCGCTGTATTATACTGGATGTAAGAGGTATGGGGCGCTGTATTTTACTGGATGTAAGAGGTATGGGGCGCTGTATTATACTGGATGTAAGAGGCTACATTCACATGAACATTGTGTTTTGCAGTCTGCAAATTGCGGATCCTCAAAAAAAGAATGATGTTCCGTATGGCATCCGTTTTGTTTTTTTTGCAGATCCACTGTAACAATGCCTATCCTTGTCCGCAAATGGACAAAAATAGGAATGGACATACAAATGCGGACAGCACACAGTGCTCATTGAAGTGAATGGGTCCACATCTGAGCCGCAAAATATGCGGATCGGAGGCTGAAAAAAGAACTGTCGTGTGAATGTAGCCTTACCCTGTATTTTCTGTAGTGATATACCTAATGTTAGGAGGGAAAAAGGTTAGGGTGAGAATTTGGCATGGGGGGGGGGTTCAATTTTTGACTTGGCCGACAGAAAAGCTAGGTGCACCAGCGCTGAGGGAAGGGGGGGCCCAAGCTGAACTCTTGCACCAGGGCCCATGAGCCTTTAGCTACGCCCCTGCCTGGAGGTGTAGCAACTCCAGGTCTGAATGTACCATTACTTACATCTTATGGTAACATTCTGGTGTACCTGTGTAGCCTGAGTCACATGTGTCATTGGTAGGTGGGGCTCATAGTCTCCTCCCTCCTCCCATTGTATGTGTGATTTCACGCTGGAGGTAACTAGGAGTAGGTTGCTGTGTGTGTCGGCCTATATGCTCCTTCCGCAATTGTCCATACGGCAAGGTAGGTTAGCGTTAGGTCCCGAGCCACTCTGCGATACCTTTACGTGGTGCTCGGGCTCCGGCATGTTCTTGATATAAGAATATATTGGCGAAAGTCTCATTTTAACATCAGTGTGAGGGTTTAGCCATATATTGTCAATTGCAATACCGCCATAGTGAACCTTTACTAGTGATTGTTTGATTATATAGTTTGCCACATCCACACAATTTGTTACCTTGTGTAGGATGGTTTTGTGGTACATGTGGTCCGCTGCAGGCATCCTCCATTGTATGCATTTTTGCTGGGGATTGCTGTTAACAACGGATCACATGTGCAGGAATTGCTCCCCCGGTTTGATATGCGCAACAGAATATGGGGTACTGAGCAATTTTCTGCCATTTTAGACCACGTTTTTTTCTTTGATTGTGTCTGATATTGTTTTGTTTGGACAGCAGTGGCTTCAATCATGGTCTCCTTCAATTCTGCTATATTTGAAGGAGAAAGAACGCAGGTCACTAAAACTAAAACATCACCCTGACTATGAGCCTCCACTCTAAAGTTAGACTAGAGACCACCGTATTCTGTATAGCGTCTTTAGTATTATTAGACAACTACAAGGGGCAACTACAGATGTAGCAGCACTAGCGATCACAGGAGAATCGTGTGAGCGCAGAACAATATCGTAAATAGAGTACGCATCTGATGATTTATACCCTAATGCTACGCATTGTATGCTAATGCTACGCATTGTATTCTAATGAAAACGCATTTGTATGCTAATGCTACGCATTGTACGCTAATGCGTACAAATTCACCTAATTAGCGTACTTTTACTGCGAGCGAAAGGAGTGAAAGAGAAGTCGTGATTCGTTAGCAATGCTATGCGAAAACAGTGATCGCTAGTGCTGCTACATCTGTATAGGAACATTTGCTCCATTCATTTTTATCCATTAGTAGCAGAAGCACTTGGCTTCGCTCGGGTATATTTCATCTATTTCATTTAATGTTTGTGTGTGTGTCGTTAAAAGATATCGAGAGTGACCTCTACAGTGCCCGCCCCTTTAACAGTGACCTCCACAGCAGCCTGCCCCTTAACAGTAACATCTACTGCGCCCTCCCCTTTTAACTGTGACCTCCACAGCAGCTAGGGTATCCACTGTCTTCACCCCAGAAAGCCGGACCTCACCAATCTTGCCGCCAAACGTGAAGCCATGCCCCTGGTCCCCATGAAGCCACACCCCTAAACATGAGGCCACACCCGCTCCGTGAAGAGGAGAAGGTGTCTGAGCATGAGCTACTGAAAGGGTGGACATCCCTGCATTCCAGCCTAAAACCGGATGTCTGGCCACCCTAATATCCGCCTGCCCCTAGGGTGGCCAGAGGTCTGGTTTTAGGCTGGACAGTCCGACTTTCAGACTCCCTGTCCTCCGTCCTATGCAGGGCCTGGACGGAGGACAGGGTTATCCTTTTAAACAGCTCACTCTCAGACAGGAGCACTGTGCAGTCTGAGCATGAGCTGCAGGGAGAAAGTCACCCTTCCTCCCACCCCTGCAGCTGACAGAAGTTGATTTTTACCTTCATTTTTTCAATCCCCGTCGGCTGCGGAGTGGAAGGGGTGTGGCCTGGCCGGGTCAGGGTGTGGCTTAGCAGGACCTGGGGGTGGGTTCTTTTGAGGGTGGCCTGAATTACAGGTCGATGCCATAGGAATATATGAGGAGACACAGTGGGAAGCAGTGGAAGAAAACATATTTTATTACTACTGAACGGAAAATATGTGAAACTTACATTATATGAGGTAATGATTGATGATGAATTAGTCTAAAACATAAGTTATATTTATGGTAACCGGAATACCCCTTTAAAAGTGTCATCCACAGCGCCTTGCCCCTTTAAAGCAGACCTACAGCAGTGAAGGAAAATGGCTGGATTGTTATGGAAACCTGGTATGAAACAGTGTGTGTGTGGAGACTAACTGCCTGCAAGCTTCTATTGGTTGATAAGGGTGATGTGACCAGGCTTCTATTGACTAATACATTTTTAGAGAATATCTCAGGAACGGTACGTCCTGGAGAGCTCAGACCCATTCTAAAACCTTCCCAGACACCTGATGTACCTGTGTGCCAAATTTCGTGATCGTAGCTGCGATGGTGCGGATTCCTTTAGCGGAAATACACACATACATACATACATATATACATACACTCAGCTTTATATATTAGACTATCTGTTTATCTCTCAGCTAATGCCAGCCAATTAGGAAATTCTGAGTTTTACAGTTTCTTAATGATCGCATGCTCCTTAAAACTGAATAGAAGGTATAGATATGCTGTGCTATTTTGGCTCATTGAGGCTGGTTCTGTCCCTAGGAATCTTGGCTTATATATAAATAACAGTGTTGAGCGAGCATGCTCGGTCGAACTCGCTGTACTGAAAAGACATAAAAGTTTAGGTGTGCTACAGGTGTCAGAAAGGAAAGACCACTAGTGTTGAGCGAGCATGTTCGGCCGAACTCGCTGTTCGGCCGAGCATACCTATGCTCGGGTCCGCTCGATTCTGACCTTTTTCTATTAACCAGACACTCTCCCCTCTTCCGAGCGGGGGGTGCCTGGTTTAGTCCCATTGACTAACATTATGCTCGGGTGCTCGGCCGAGCACTCGAGAAACCCCTAGTGCTCGGCTAGAGCACCCGAGCATACGAGCACAGAGGTGCTCGCTCAACACTAATAAATAACTATAAATGCTAAAACCATAAAATCACAGAACAGCTTCTCCCAATCAATGTTCCTTGTGCTATTATTATTCCTCCCATTCCTCCTCTTTACTTTTACTTATTGTAATTCTGCTTGATATTTTCCTTCTTCTTATTTTAAGTACTCCTAAGAGTTTATGAAAGACTTCTGTTTTTGCTCATTCATTCAACCTAACCTTATTCTTAGTAATATTATTTCACATTATGTATGGGAAATGTCTTATTTGCCAAGATGGAATTAGATATGAATGCTTAACCTCTGCTATCTAACAGGTCATAAAATACTTTAATCTACAAGGTTTCTATCTTGTTAGTTGTATAACATTTCATGGAATATTTAGAAAGATAATATCCAGTATAACTGATATATTTCTAGATATAATAGATGTTTTTTAAATACGTATTCTTTTCTTCCTAAAACAATACAGGTAATAAATTCCACCAGAGACATTTAGAATATTTCTATATTCAATACATACAAGGTATTTATACATTTGTGCCAAAGTATAAGCATGCAAATATTTATTAGACTGCATGTTATTCAGTGAAATCAGTTTAATGAGGGTAACATAAAATACATAAATGTTTGAAAAAGCCATTTTGAATAATTGTTAAATCCTGTGCAGGCCTCCTAATAGGAAGCCCTGTTTCCTTTTAAAAGCAAGACGTCTATTATATTCTTCAGTGGAAAGTTTACACATTATATTTCTTCTTTTATATGTAATTTAACATTTGACAGTTTCATTTCCCTTCTCAATGTAAAGGAAGTTGTTCATCTGCTGCAATTCTGCTGATCAGCATTTGTGAAAATCTGTTAAATAGTAAGAAATAATAGATAAGAATCAAATATAAAGTAACTTTAAAATTTAGAAAAAATAGCTTTCTTTCAAACCAACCCAGTTTAAAACTATAGAATGATTTCCTACAATTTTCAAAATAATAATTCATATTATTTTCTAAGACTGCATTTAAGGATTTTTTATTATATTGTATTATATTGTAAAACTAATAATACAATAATAGCAATGTTCAAAAAATGTTACACACACATTCAATTTACATGGGTGTTCAATTATTGGCCATTGGGTTAAAATTTTAATACTAAACTTTATCATTTTAAAAAATGATGTAATTATTTGAAAATTATAACAAAAAGGGTGTTGGAGGGTGGATATGTTCCATGGTTAACAAAAGTTTGTAGTCAGATCACTGTGTGAATTTCACCCTTCCAGTTTCTAGAGTTCTGCATGGAGGAAGTAAAGTACTGGGTCTGCCACAGGAAGAATTTGGTGTTCAATCAAATGGAAGATCTCTAGCACTCATAAAATCTAAAACTTTTATTATCAAAGAAACACTCTGTGGCTTTTCCCTGAAATTTATGAGTACTGCAGATTTTCTGTCTGATTGAGCACCACAATATGCTCTGTGACTGAATGAAAAATTCTGTAGACAAGTAGGATATGTACTGTATCTTACAGATATTCTATGTGTATAACACTTTTTCATTTTTGTTTGTCTACAGTGCATACGTTAAACATTTTTGCATTAACACGAATATTTTAACATTGTGAAATTGCAACACTGCACCAATTCCAAGGCATTTGCTGTTAGGTCATTCAGATTACAAAATGTTGTAATCTGTATATATAGGGAATGTATATATGTTGACCTTAATCTCAGCTTATATGCATCTTCTAAAAGAAAAATGATGCTATTTTATAAATAGTCCTAATTTTTTTAAAAAAATCGCCGAGGCACAAGAGGGAGGGGTAGAAGACAAGCTACCAGGCAGAGATCATTACCTCAAAGCCTTGGTCCTGAGAGGGCACCCTCAGGCAGCAGTGGCAGTCAACAGCCAGCAAGACCCCCCGTGGCTGTCAGCAAACCACATTCCTCTGTCGTCTGGCAGTTCTTCTGCTAGGAAGTGCTTATCCGCTGGGACAGATAAGCACATCGCTTTGTGCCTGCTTTGCAGTGAGAGGGTCAGTCGTGGTAGGGGTGATAATCTTGGGACAACATCCATGAGAAAGCATATGGAAAGGCAATACCAACAGGCCTGGAAGAACCGTGACCCCCAATACCACCTCCTGTCAGGATGCACCATACACTGCAGATCCCATCATGCAGCATCCTCTCAGTGGAACTCAGGGCTCGTCAGCCTCAGGTGCCAGCAGCAGCACAGTGTCACTGCCATCTACACCGCTAATGAGGCAGCAATCCGTGACTGAGTCCATGGGCAGACGTCAGGTCTATTCCAGCAGCCATCCCATGGCCCAGAAACTGACCGGACACCTGGTTAAGCTGCTGGTGCTTCAGTCCCTGCCCTTCAACCTTGTGGACTCCCAGCCTTTCAGAGATTTCATGGCATGTGCGCACCCCAGATGGCGAGTCCCCAGCCGCCACTACATCTCTGGCAAAGCTGTCCCATCACTGCACAGTCATGTGCAGAAAAAGGTTGGCGACTCATTGGGACTCTCGCTGTCCAAGACCGTGCAACTGAGTGCTGATGTCTGGTCCTCTAATTATGGGCAAGGGCAGTACATGTCTGTTACTGCCCATTGGGTCAACATCCTCCCAGAAGACCATCAGGAAGTTGGCCCATTCTTGCCACTGTCACCTCCACAGTGCTTTAGGGGGCCAGCAGCGGGAAGCACAAGTTCTGCCTCCACCACCTTGCAACCATCAGCCGCTTTGACTGCAGTCCAACCTGCCCCGGTGTCTTACCACCGATGTCAGGCCCGGCGCTCTCAGGCTGTCCTCCATTTGGTGAGCCTGGGTGAACGGAGCCACAGTGGGCAGGAGCTCCTCCGGACCATCAGGGAGGAGATAGATGAATGGCTGACCCTATGTCAACTAACGGTGGGAAGTGTTGTAGCAGACAATGGGAGGAACATTGTCTCTGCAGTGCAGCAGGGAGGGCTGAGTCATACACCTTGTATGGCACATGTGATAAACCTCATAGTGTACAGGTTTCTTAGATCATTTTCTGCACTACAAGATCTTATGAGGATGTCACGCAGAGTGTGCAAACACTTCAGCCACTCCTACACTGCAAGGAACACCCTGCTCAGGATCCAGAGACAGCGCAGTCTGCCCCAACATCGGCTAATCTGTGACGTGCCAACACGCTGGAATTCTGCCCTCCATATGCTGGACCGCCTGTACTAGCAAAGGTAAGCCGTTACAGACTACCTCATGGGGCAATCAGGCAGCTTCACGCCACACTGCGACTTCCAAGTCACACACTGGCAGATGATGCGTGAAGTCTGACAATTGTTGATCCCTTTTGAGGACGTGACTCTGTTTGTGAGCAGGCATGACTATGGGATCAACGACATCATCCCACTCGTCCATGTTCTGGAAAGTGCGCTGAACAACATCATCAGCGAGGATTCCCAGGCCACCACTCCAAGGCTGAACATCGCCTTGAGCCCAGAGATGGATGAAGTGCAGATGGAGGGTAAGGAGGAGGAAGATGTCTACGCCCAGCCATTCCACACACCGCCACCTGGCTTCTCTGCCTCTCAATCACAGGAGGAGATGGAGGATGAGGTGGTAGAGGAAGAGGAGGAAGACCCCAGCAGACCCTGGAACTATACCGAGGACAGTGGAGAGGAGAGGCGCTCATTGTCCTTGGTGCAGATGGCAAGGTGCCTGCAGGAGTGTCTCAGGAATGACAGCCGGATTGTGGACATCCGCCAGAGGGACCAATATTGGCTGGCCACCCTGGTGGACCCTCGCTTCAGCCGCAAAGTGGCTGAAATTTTTCCGCCATCAGAGAGGAAGCAAAACTGGTGTACTACCAGGACCTACTCACCAGTCAGTTGGTCTCAACTTACCAGCGAGACCAGCCAGGTTCCTCGACAACATCCTCTCAGGGGGAACCAGCGCGCTCCACTACCACCACCACTAGTGGAGGCGTGAGAAGTCGCTACAGCCTCCAATCTCTGATGAGCGATTTCATGCAGCCAGCTTCTGAAGAGGGGACACAACACCGGACTCATGGCGTGGACCAGCATGAGCTCACCCACCAGGTCACTGCCTACCTGGATTGTACCCTGCCCCAAAGTGTCACCGACACCGTGCAGTACTGGGCAGAGAAACTGGACATTTGGCCTCAACTGGCAGAGTTTTCTTTGGCTCTGCTGTCCTGCCCAGCCAGTAGTGTTGCGTCAGAGAGGGTGTTCAGTGTGGTGGGTAACATCGTAACACCGCAAAGAACGAGGCTCTCTTGCCACAGTGTTGAGATGCTGACTTTTGTAAAGATGAATCGTGCCTGGATTACATCGGATTATACCACCCCCCTGCCTGATGTGAATGACTAAGTCATCAGTCACCCGTCTTGCATGGCAATCCGTGTGTCCAAGAAACTGTCCTTAATATCCTAAATATGTGCCCAACGTAAAAATCCGTAATTTAACTTAAGTAATGTTCCCCCCCTTAGACCCCAAATTAAACAAAATCACCTTAAAAATTCCCTACTTAATTTGGATACATTTGAATAAACAGAACCCCATCTCCAAATTTAATGCCCATGGTGTGTTGGCCATTTAACATCTCCACACCAGCTTAATGCCTCACACTGGTGCACCGTCCAACCCATACCCCAAGAACAGTACCATCCCTAAAATAATCCCCACGACTATGCTTCACAAAGTGGGGATTTCACCTTTTGTGAACTATAGCCGTGGGGTTCGATCCCTGGCACCCGTGCCAAGGAACACTACTCACCGTTTTGTGAGTGGGTACTAACTGTTCTTGAAGTATTTTGTTGATATCATGAGAGTAGTAAAATCTCGCACCGCAAATCCCGATGGGGTTCTTCTTTGTGCAAATGATTTCACGCCTCTCATGCAGTGACACGTGGAATAAGGCTGTCTATGGGGTATATATCACGGAGGCTGCTGTCCTTCAACTGTGATATAAAAAACCTCCACAGTTAGTTACAGCAACAAACAGTTGCTGAAAGGCAGGTTAACTTGCCTTATTTACGGGTGTCTTTACAATGGGATGCTTTTTTGGGGTTCTCTGCTGCCTAAAATCCACAGCGCATCGTTGGCTGATTTTATGCCATCTTTAGTACTATGGGGCTGGACGCAAATACCCAGTTCAGCGCAGAACTGCGTATGTCCGGACGGCACCATAGTACTGAACGCCGTTTGGTGAATGGTATAAAAATGCCCTGTGGATTTTACTCAGCAGACCCACAGCCACATGTGAAGGTACCCATAGGGTGAGGTTTTTTGGGAGTGACCAAAGAGAGGGCGGGAAGGTCACTCCCATACCCCATCAGGGGTTTTTCCCCTACCCACTTTAAAAGATAAGTCCAGGCAATTAATAACTTTCTGTGCCCTTACTTGACCCAGAAACTTATAAATTGCCTGGACTTATCCTTTAAGCCAGCTGGTGACAGCACTAAAAAAACACAAAAGCATACATCCATTGGGTTGGGCGCTGCACTCGGTTAGGACATCAAACTGGTGTAACAAAGATATATATATATATATATGTCTCGCCAACAGCCATAGGCCCAGATTCAACAGGTTTGACACCAGAGTAGTTGCGTCAATTTGTAAAGCGAGTGCCAGTGAGGTGTCCATTTCATGAAAATTGGACACGTATTTTTGGATAATGGAACTGGCGCAAAGCCTTCTTGAATCTGTGCCTTTTTAAATGTCCTTTCTTCACCTCATGGATTCTGTGGGTGAGGTTGTCTGTCTATTTAACCGTATCCGTATCCTACTAGACTAGACTAATGTTAGAGGGGTATTTTTTAACGTTGACTGTCCTGTGCTGAACTCTACATCAACATTTTGTCATGTATAAAAACTGATTTTTACAAGCGTGCATATTCTTAGCTTCCAGCTTCAATTCTCTGTACTAGGCCCTTCTGGGTCCAAAAGAATACTGCTCCTACTAATGCCCCCACCGTCAATTGTCTATTTGGAAACATACTGGGTGCAATCAAGAGCTGCTGAAGCTGCCTCCTCAACTTGTCTCTTCTCAACAATACTGGCCTGGGTGCAATCAAGTGCTGCCTCCTCCTCCTCCTCAACTTGTCTGTTCTCAACCATACTGGCCTGGGTGCAATCAAGTGCTGCTGCCTCCTCCTCCTCCGTCAATTGTCTGTTCTCAACCATACTGGCCTGGGTGCAATCAAGTGCTGCTGCCTCCTCCTCCTCCGTCAATTGTCTGTTTTCCACCCTACTGGGTCCAAGGCAATGCTGCCGGTGTTGCCAACTTGCACTTTGTTTCCTATGTCCCGTGTAATCACTTACACCTTGGCTAATGTGTACCTGTTCTGGGGTGCACAAGGTCTAATTAAATGGTACGCCTGTCTGTCTTCTGACCTGTGATGTCACTGAGACCGCATCGACTTCAACGCAACCTATTCTTGGGCTGGTGCCACGATCTACCGTGTGTTTTTGGTGCTCTGGCATGACATGGACTGCTCCAGCGGACATCTTCAATGCTGTCAAATGTTGTCGACCTGGCTGAGGTTTCACTATTTTTGCACTTTGATTTTTTCCACTTTTTTCATTGTAATAGCAACTGCAACTAAACAAAACTATACCCTATCAGACTCCCACTATTATAGCTGCAATTATTCAGCCGTTATAGCAAGGTTCGTTTTAGGTTCGGTTTGGTTCGTACGAATCCGAACTTCACAAAAGTTCGCTGAATCGAATCGAACTGAACTTTTCAAAAGTTCGCTCATCCCTACTTAATACCAGCCCTTCCCTGGAGAAGTCGAAGATAGTGGTGCAACTAACCATTGCGCCTCCATCTTTGCCTAAAATACACCTAATATAGGCGTATTTCAGTACAATAAATGACCCCTAAGTCTCTATATGTAATATTATATACTAGCGACAAACTCTACTCTGCTTTAGCAGAACTTAACTGAAGATTTCAGTTGGGAACAAACAGACAAACATACAGTGGTAATAACAGAAATAAATAATAACTTTATAGTCGTTGATGCAGCTCAGTCCTTCTCAATGGTAACAGTCTCTTTTCAGCTGCTCGTCTGCGGATAGTTAGACTCTCTCTTCATGTCTATTTGTGCGTACTAAGACATCACCCGTCGGCTGTCTCTCTCTGGTCTTTTGTGCCTCACTCTCTTTACTTTGCAGCCCTCAGAAGCCTCACTCTCTGTCCATGGAAATGCACATTAACACACTCCTGCCTTGTTCAATCCTCCTTCTTCCCTAACTCCTCTCCTCTTCCTTTTCCCCAGGCCTGCCTCCTCTCACCTCTCAGACATTCTCTTTTGCCAGACACATCAGCTCATCAGCCAGGGTTCTGGCGCCATTGACAGAATGAGAGGTCACACAGCAGGCCCTTGTTACAGATAGAAGGAGATACAGAGCAAAAGATATTAATAAATTACCACTAGAGATGAGCGAATCATTCAAAAAATTATTCGCCGAACATTCGCCGAATTTTTCCTAAAATTCGTATATTCGACGAATAGATTTGTTGTATTTGCGTACAAAATATACGTTATTATGTGCTATTAGTGAACATTCGCTCACTAATAACGAACGTTCATTTACAAAATGTACGCAACTTCTTAGAAGACGTACGCATGAGCGTACAAATAGCTTACGAATCTCAGCGTACTATTGTCTAAGCGATTACGTAATACGCAGGCACGTACGAGGAGAGGCCGCGGCGTGCACTCCTCAGAGGCAGAGCGAATATTCGAGACATATATATGGTAAAGTGCAAATACATTATTATAGGTATAATATAAAAATTTTAAATATCACCTACCTAGTATGCTCACGGACACGTTTAAGTCTCTTTTCTTCTGACGCTTGTCGTAGAACTGGAGCAGAGTCCCAAACTCAGTCGCAATTTGTAATCCACATAGGTAAAATTGTAATCCAAATGGGTAAAAAAAAGGGATCCAAAAGGGATGAGGCGCACGAATGCGCAACTTAATTTCCTGAGTTGCCTCGTCATCCTCCCACGCTGGAGAAAGGGGCGGAACTACCAGGGAGGAGTCTGCATCGCTGAATTGAATTTGTACGCAACAGCGTATAGAGTAACTACCAGGGAAAAGTCTGCATCACTGAATTGAATTCGTACGCGACAGCATATAGAGTAACTAAATTATACGTAGAATAGCGTATAATTTATAGGACACACTATGTAGCGAATGCGTACAAAAGCGAAGCGAATCACCTAATATTCGGATTCGCTTCGCAGCTGAAAAATCCCAAGATTCGATACGAATCTACAAAGCGGCGAATAGATTCGCTCATCTCTAATTACCACTATGATTTGTTATAAGTTTCTTTGTGCAAAAAAAACAGCTAGCAATACAAAGAGCAGACAATAAAAAAAAAAACATTTATTTTGAGAGGTTCTACAAATATTGAATCCTACAGTGCCAATAAAAAGTGTTTATGTCAATAATTAAATACATCTCAGTGTCCTACTGTGGGTTTTTAACAGTAATGTGCATTTTCACAAAGGTTCTTTCAAGAATTTGCTATTTTTATAATTGGAAGTGTCTCACCTGAAATCATAGGGAGATATAGGAAGTGGATAGGATTGTTTTATGCTTGGATTCGAAACTGGCTAGAGTATTGATGGGGTCTTTTAATTGGCACCTTTTCTATCTTTAATTGTGCTGTTGCTGTAGTAGTACATGTATTATTGTAAAGGAAATCTTCCTTAAGAGAAGAGTCATATGCATCCACACTGCTTAAGAAAAAGTTGAAGTAATGGGTGGATAGGTTTGGGTGTATTTTCTACTCTCAATGATGATTGGGGTGTGGTTGGACCACATTATGTGGCCATTGGTGATATGGGAAATTTTATGGAGTAACTCTGCTAAAACTAAAAAATAATCAGCTCTAGGTTTAGATACAGTATATGAGCTTGGAATGAGGTGAAATCCATCTGCATTTTGGTACCTACACATGTACTGAAGATGGGTTTCTGTTAACTAATCCTTTAGTTCAGGCAATGTCTGGTAGTTCTACAACAGTCTAGGTTATCAGGTAGGACGTAATGGATCTATGTCTTTTTTTCAACTTTGTTAAACTTGTTAGCTTAAACTTGTTAGAATTAAATAAATCAGATTGAACTTTTACTTATTCACTTATTATATAGATAATAAAGGTTAATCCTCCAAAAAGGAAATGTCGTTTTACTGAGGTATATGTTTGAAGAATGTGATAACAGAACATGTGTGGTTGTATGTTCTGATCAGATTTCATTATATCTACTCCAGTGTTACATAAATCTTCAAAGGGAAACTGTGTAGTGTGAATTAATATGGTAGATAATGTTATAGATAAAGAGAGCAGCTATATAAATTAAGTAGTAATGCTCTCACGCACATAGGACTTTTCTTGAAGCTTCTGTACAATAAGCCAGTGGTCATAATATTTTCTTCTTCTACAGATGTATATATCAATGCTTCTTGTGCTCAAGAATATGAAGAATGTGTAATTTGACAAAACTAGGGTTTCTCCAACTTTTTTTGACCTAACGCAAAGGGGTAAAGTTTCACAGGAGAGGAAGCACAAAAGCGTAAAATTCTGCCTCAAAGTAAGCTATGACATGGTATTATGACTGCTGGGAAGCTAAGCAACGTGTGATTATATTAATGCATGAAAGCATAACATCATGGTATCATTAGTTACTAAATTACATGTTTTACTTATAGTGCATAAATTCACATGAGTTAAAGTTGTGGAGTAGGGGCTTTTTCTTGAAAATTCACTAAAATATTTTTGTTATAAACATTTTTGTTATTCACTATAATAGTTTATGAGCCTTCCCTCGACTTGCAATGGAAAAATGCCTATATATACCATATTTTTCACCCCATAAGACGCAGTGTGGGAGAAAAATGTCCTTGCGTCTTATGGGGTGAATGCTAATGAGCGCTTCCATTATGGAAGCGCTCATTAGCACCAGAGGACCAGGAAGTGGTGAAGATTCTGTGCTCACCGCTTTGTGGTCTTCCGCTTGGCTGTGCAGGGCTGCGCACAGCGTGAGGGCGCTCTGTGACCTCACGCTGTGCACGCCATTTCAAAGCACAGCCGGCGGCAGCAGGAGCGCAGAGAGCAGGCGGAGAGGAGCGGCGGCGTCCAGGAGCAGGAGAGGTAAGTGGTTTATTTATTTTATAAACAGTTTGTAGCGGTCGGCTCCAGAGCAGGTCAGTGCGCTGCAGCAGGAATGAGACGAACCCCACAAGTAGATTAATGAAGGGTCCCGGCAGCCGCGTGATGCTTTCTCAGGTTAGGTTCTTTATTGCATATCTCATATGGCGTTAACAAGGACGCGTTTCGGCAATAACAGCCTTTATCAACATGTACAGGTATACAGAAACTCAGGTAAGTTATAGTGTGAGTGATTGGTACCACCCCGTGACGTCAGAATCCCAGGTAAGGCGGGATAAATAGTAAACAAATAAATAAACATCTTAAATGCACAAAATGAACAAAAATCAAAAGTATCTTATACACAGTAATACTGTATAGCGATTAAGTAAGCTGATACAATGGGGGGAATTTATCATTAGGAGAATATTTGAAGTCAGTTTTGCTTGCATTTATGTTGGAGTACTATGTGCCACATTTATCAAACGTCACAGGTTGTTTGATAAATGTGACTTGTCCTTAAACCTAACACTTCTGTCTAGAGAAGCTACTCCACTTTTCCTACTCCACCCTCCTCCTGGAGTGAGATTGCGACTATTTTGCGACTTTTTTAAAAAAGTCGCAACGATAAATCTGGAGTGAAACTCATTAGCATGGCTAACCACACCCACTTTTCCACCCATATTACAAACTGGAGTGAGTGGTGTACACATGCAAAAAGTCGCAAAAAAATGCGCAAAAAAGTCGCAAAAGCCCTTTCGTGCGACTTTTTGAAGACAGAATTCTGGAGTGAAGGTGTGATAAATCAGGGCCATTGAGTATAAACATTTATAAAGGATATGTGAATCAAGTCAAACGATCGGCATCAACACGTGAGGAGGATGTCTGTGGAAGAAAAGAGCAGTCTATGAATGAAACTATAAATGTACTATCTCATAGTCTCTATTAAGACCTCTAGGCTGTAATGTGTCTAAAGTGTGGATCCAGTAGGCCTCCCTACGCAATAATCTGCATTGTTTCGCCAACATAAATCAATCCACATGGACATTTAATCAAATAAATGGTATTAGTGGTATCGCAGGTAAAAAAAACATCAACCTTGTATTCCCTTCCCATATGAGGATGATAGAACACAGGGCCCTTTATTATATGAGAGCACTGAGAACAGTGCAAACATGGGAAGGTTCCTCTTTTTTGTGTGGCTAGCCTGCTTTGTATGAGATTCGTTCTTGGGCTGCCTACATCAGCATGAACAAGTTTATCCCTATAGCTAGGGTTACGTTTATTGCATATCAGAGGTGGGTTTTGAAATTCCTTAACCCCTGGGTATGCTTTAGTTAGTATATTCCAATGTTTACGTACCACATTATGAAAATGTGCATTAAAGGGATGATATTTATGTATGAATGTCAGCCTATTTGGTTTATCGGTATCCAACTGACTGAGCCGCGTGGCTGATTCGTCCTTTGCCTTATCCAAAATAGCCATGGGGTAACCCCTTGCCTTAAATCTCTCTGCGATACCACTAATACCATTTATTTGATTAAATGTCCATGTGGATTGATTTATGTTGGTGAAACAATGCAGACTATATGTGACAGAATAAGCAAACATACAGTGCCGTGCGAAAGTATTCAGCCCCCTAGAAATTTTTAACCTTTTGCCACATTTCAGGCTTCAAACAAAAAGATATAACATTTTAAATTTTTGGTGAAGAATCAACAACAAGTGGGTCACAACTGTGAAGTGGAACGAAATTTATTGGATCATTTAAACTTTTTTTGTAATAATAAAACTGAAAAGTGGGACGTGCAAAATTATTCGGCCCATTTACTTTCAGTTCAGAAAACTCACTCCAGAAGTTCATTGAGGATCTCTGAATGATCCAAGGTTGTCCTAAATGACTGATGAAGATAAATAGAATCCACCTGTGTGTAATCAAGTCTCCATATAAATGCACCTGCTCTGTGATAGTCTCAGGGTTCTGCATCATGAAGACCAAGGAACACACCAGGCAGGTCCGTGATACTGTTGTGGAGAAGTTTAAAGCCGGATTTGGATACCAAAAGATTTCCCAAGCTTTAAACATCCCAAGGAGCACTGTGCAAGCGATCATATTGAAATGGAGTATTAGACCACTGTAAATCTACCAAGACCCGGCCGTCCCTCTAAACTTTCATCTCAAACAAGGAGAAGACTGATCAGAGATGCAGCCAAGAGGCCCATGATCACTCTGGATGAACTGCAGAGATCTACAGCTGAGGTGGGAGAGTCTGTCCGTAGGACAACAATCAGTCCTGCAGGGACAGGGAAGATGGTTAAAATTGATAGGAAGATGGATGTAGCCAAATACAGGACCATTCTGGATGAAAACCTGTTGGAGTCTGCAAAAGACCTGAGACTAGGACGGAGATTTATCTTCCAACAAGACAATGATCCAAAACATAAAGCAAAATCTACAATGGAATGGTTCAAAAATAAACGTATCCAGGTCTTAGAATGGCCAAGTCAAAGTCCAGACCTGAATCCAATTGAGAATATGTGGAAAGAGCTGAAAACTGCTGTTCACAAACGCTCTCCATCCAACCTCAAAAAGCTCGAGCTGTTTTGCAAGGAAGAATGTGCCAGAATTTCAGTCTCAAAGTGTGCAAAACTGATAGAGACATACCCCAAGCGACTTGCAGCTGTAATCGCAGCAAAAGGTGGCGCAACAAAGTATTAATGCAAGGGAGCCAAATAATTTTGCACGCCCCACTTTTCAGTTTTATTATTACAAAAAAAGTTTAAATGATCCAATAAATTTCTTTCCACTTCACAATTGTGACCCACTTGTTGTTGATTCTTCACCAAAAATTTAAAATGCATATATGCATATCTTTTTGTTTGAAGCCTGAAATGTGGCATAAGGTTGAAAAGTTCCAGGGGGCCGAATACTTTCACAAGGCACTGTACATGGCATATACATGCAAATACAGTATATAGCATATACACACACATACATAGCATATACATACAAATACCACCATTAATTATTTTTCAGTAGGGGGATTCTGATGAGCAGAATGTGTGTTAGGTGATGTACAGAATTTTTTAACTTATGCCATCCATTTACATGTCCTCCAAACCTCACTAACAATTTTTTCACAACCCAAAATGAATATTGACCCCAGACCAGACCCCAAAGTCTGGAGTAAATACAGATCTTAGAACCCAAAGTAAGTACAATAGATACAATAAGTACAGACCCCAGACCAGATCTCAGTCCAGAGTTGACAACCTATGTATCTAAACTTATCATTATTTTTTTTTCTGGACAACAGAACTAACAGGTCCAATTTTTTATACAGACATACACTCTGACCCTTTTTAAAGACCACGGCCCCACATCACACCATCAACATAATGCCCTTGAATGACAAGATCACAAAATAAGTGCATATACTGATAATTACACCCACTATACAGAACAAGAGAAACGGTACTGTGCAGTGTCCATACTGTATATGCAGAATAAGAGAAGATACTGAGCGACATCCAGTATATGGACAAGAGAAGCAGTACTGTGCAACTTCCACATATACAGAATAAGAGCAGATACTGAGAATTACACCCAGTATACAGGACAAGAGAAGTGGAACTGTCCAGTGTCCAAATACATTACATGCAGGACACAGGACAAGAGAAGTGATACTGCGCAGTGTCCATATATACAGAATAAGAGCAGATTCTGAGAGTGACACCAAGTATATGGATAAGAGAAGTAGTACTGTGCAACTTCCATATATACAGAATAAGAGCAGATACCAAGAATTACACCCAGTATACAGGATAAGACAAGTAGTACTGTGCAAAGTAGTACTGTCCGTATAGTCAGAATATTAGCTGACACAGAGAATTACACCCAGTATAGAGGACAAGAGAAGTGGTACTGTGCAGTGTCCATATAGTGTCCATATATACAGAATAAGAGTTGATACTGTAATTATACCACTATACAGGACAAGAGAAATGGCACTGTTCACTGTCTAGATATATATATATCAGGAGCATAGCGAAGGGGGATGGCGAGTTTAGCATGTGCCCCAGGTGCAGAGGGTTGAGTGTGAACCTGGGCAGTTCATTTACGTGGTGAAGCAGGGAACTGTCCCCTCCTTGCCTCAGCGATCCGCTGAGCTGTGGCACTCCCCAGCAGTCCACACATTGGAGCAGGTCCTGGAATCAGCCTCCTTCTACATAGCCCAGCAGCTCAATGTGTATGTGACTGTTATGTGCTGCTGCTGGGGATCACCAGATGTGCCCAATCATCAAGGAAACAGGTGGGTATTTAGTGATTTCTTAACTTTATTAATGGAGCTGGTAGAGGGCACTACTGAAAGGGGCAGAATGTGGGGTATTAATGCTGTGAGGGGAGGATCCCGCTTGCTCTGGTGAGGCAGCTAAGAGTCCAAAAACCCATTATGGATCATATCTCCTCACCAGAAGATCATAGGGAGATGGTTCTGGCAGTAACGGATCTGGCTGGGTTCCAGCTACAAGTGAAGACCAAACATGGCACCATTATTTGGTTCCTACTAATCTCAGTATCTCCCCTTCCTGACCCCCTACACGCAAAGGAAGGCCAGGAGAACATCCGTCTCTGTCCCAGGGTCGCAGATGTGTAACTGGTTAATTTCTGCAATGGACGATCAATTCGTAATCCCTTCCTTATGAACTCCCAGTTCCATGATGTCTGATGGATTTGAGTGATCTAAGTAATTAGCTCAGACCCCCCCCCCAGGGGGTTTTCCTATAGGATGAGTTAGCCTCCATGCTGGCTGAGTAGGTTGTGAACTGGAGACATGTGGTCTGTTTTGAAGCAGGGCCACCAGGGGGCCTGCTTCCTCTGCTAGCTGACAGCAAATGGCTCCACATTCCACACAGAGGGGTCACAATGTGAGCATTACTACTGTGAGGGCACAATGTGGGCATAACTATTGTGAACAAGTCACAGTGTGTGCATTACTACTGTGAGAGGTCACAATGTGGGCATTATTACTGTGAAAGGGCCCTTATATTCTGGCACATCTATATGAAGGGATAATTGTACATTGTGCTTTTATTGCATTGTGCTTTTATTGTGGTTTTGCGGCGAAGTATTGCAAAAACAGCAGTAAAACCATGTTGTACAATAATTCTCAATGACAGATGTTTCCAGGGCTGTGCAGGAATGCACGGCTGGAGACTAAATTGCTGTCCCCTTGCTGTCCTAGTACCTCACCACCTGAGGCCACCACCTCACATTGCCTTATTAGTGATGCTTCCCTTCACTTTCCATATTATTTTTATACATATAATTAGGCTTATGTAGGCTTATACATTGAAAACATTACATTTAGCTGTTTTTTCTAGTAATGATATCATCGCAAAATAGACCTTGTGTTCATCATTGTCTACAATAAATTTTGATATATTACATCCATTTTGTAGTAATCATGTCTTAGCTAGAGGTACAATCATGATTTGTACAGGGAGACATTTTTGGGGGGGTGGGTGTTTTGTGTAATTTTTTAATTCGGTTTAATTTTATACTTTTTTGACCTTATTGTTATCTGTATTCTTAAACTATACTCTTCCACTGTAACTGGAGCAGCACAGCAACCTCAGTTACAGGGGAAATTTGCCCAGTACAAGTGACAGGAGCCTCCTATAACTGGCATCCCAGCAATAATGTGATCAGTCACATGATCACCCGGACAAATAGAGGCAATGCTGCTGACTTTCTTCTAGACACAATGCTCATGCAAAAACAGAGAAAAGTGGTAAAAAATGCTTCTGTCCTCTGTTCAGGGTTATCGTCTTATACTGTTGGGACCCGACATTCAGCTGCCTGATCAGTCAGGCCCCCAGCTAAGCCTGTGCTGTAAGTATACTATGGTGAGGATGCTAGAAAATATAGAAATATACAGTACGGCAGAGGTTCCTTAACTGGTTAAGTCATATGGACCAGCTGATGTCCTTAGATATGTCCCTGTGTCCATAGCTTCTAAGTAGAGATGAGCGAATCTATTCGCCGATTCGTTGATTCGTATCAAATCTTGGAAATTTTTAGCTGCGAAGCGAATCCGAATATTAGGTGACTCACTTCGGCTTTGTACGCATTCGCTACGTAGTTTGTCCTATAAATTATACGCTATTGCTACGTATAAGTTACTGTTGCGTACAAATTAAATTCATTTGCGAAATTTTACTGTTAGTTCGTTTATCGTGTGCAAAAGCCCGGGAAGAAAGCGGTCACCTGACCTAGTGGGCAGGGCTTGCTCTGATTGGCTCAGGTTCGGTAAGCCAGTGACGCATTAGTAGTATTTGCAATACTTTGCCGTTGTCCCACCAGGCTTACCCACCAAGGCGCAAAATTGTAGTGGAGGAGAAAGTGGATGAGGTAGTGGAATGGATGGCACGCTCATCTCAGTCTCAGCCGGATGACCTGCTGTCATCTGCTGATACAGTATCCATATGAAGCCAGGGGACAGACTCAGAGCATTCCTCCTGCTCCACCATTCCTCTCCAGCAAAGCCCGTCATTTACGTACGCACTTTGTACGCTTATGTGTACGTGTTCAAAGAGGTTGCGTACCTTTTTACCTGAATGTTCGTTTTTAGTGCGCAAATGTACGCTAAAAGCCATATAATTACGTATATTTAGTACGCAAATTCAATGAATGTACTCGTCGAATATACAAGTCTTAGGAAAAGTTCGGCAAATATTCGGCGAATAAAATTTTGCATGATTCGCTCATCTCTACTTCTAAGGGTTCGTACAGTATGGATGCATCAAACTTTAAATTGACACTTATAATAAAAGGCATTGAAAGTTAACTTGCTTGTTGCAATTGTTTATTCAATGAGTGTCAAATTAATGATTCTTACATCTTTGTATACAATATCAGTATTCTGAGATTTTGTGTTTGCTACTTTCAGGAAATCAAGATAATACATTTTTCTTCAGAGAATGTAAGATATGCTGTATATAAATTTGTGCGTAATTTTGGAGTTGATAACAAACTAAATGTTCATATTTTACATATACTGAAGGTCAGGAAAACCCTGATCCATTTTACCTTTATGGTTAATATTCAGGGTCATGGTTATGTGATCATTTCCTCTGAATCACCACTGTAGCATTTTAATTTTTCTACAAAGTAACTAATGCTTAGTAAAGTAATTCAAACACCCTTCCATCTTTATTCATCCATGATCTCATCTGATCACATAAGTTCTCATCCTTACGTCATGGAAAATAAATGTTTTATTTAACAAAGGCAAAGCAAAGACATTGCAATTTATAAAAAAACAATACTGCTAAACATATTGCAAATATACTCTAGATAAACTGGATCTGTTCTGATTATACAAAGCATTCTCCTTAATCGTATATATACAGGACCACATTTACAAATGTGATTGTGCCTAGACCTTGTCCTAAAATGTGCTAAACTTTGGCATAGTTTGGTGCATCTAGTTTTAGAAAAGTACATTGCACCTAGCTCATCAAGGGGTGTGGCTTATTGGGAAATGAGGTCTGAATTATAATGCACCATTTTGCACCAAACTAGCCAGTAGGTGGTATATAGTTAGGTAAAAGTGCCTATCTATGCACCAAATTTATCTTCCAGGATGAGCCACATGGATGAAACCGATGAATCTTTAGACTAAGTTTACACCGTCTATAAGATTAATACATCTGCTCCACAGTGAAATCAGTAATTGTAGTATGACATTCCTGCATCTGTCAGAGCTCTAGTGCAGGCCATTAGAAGGTGTCTTAAATGTAAGTGTCCATGATTAATGTCTTTATGAAAAAAAACTGTGGAATTTCACTGTTGCACTGATTTCACATCCTCCTGCCAGCAGTTAATGACTGGGGTGTCAATATATATTATGGGGATCTGTGGACCACTTAAACCAAGCCTTGCCTACAGGGCATCCCCATCCTTTAAGCATAGCATAGCCTAGTAGAGTATATAATAAAATGCTCTGTAGAGCAAGCAGTCCCCTTTAATATTACTCCAAAAGTAATCTATACTTCTATCAAGTACCCTGAGAACTAAAGCATTACATACAGGCTTTCATTCATTGTAAAGTTCATATTCCCAAAGCAGACATTAGAAGCTTTTTCTGATTGAGATGCAGGTGTGACATTGTCCTCTTGTTTCTCAATATCAGATTGATTTACTGGCATCACAAACTCATTTTCTTTCACATACGTTGATACAGGCTCATCATTCTTTTCATCCATGATGCACTCCACTTCTTCATGATGAGCGTCAATGGCTTCAGTCTTTACCCATTCCTCAAGAATCAGAAATAAAAAATATTCCAATAAAAGTATAGCAAATAATGAAGGAAATCCCTTACCATTCTAAACTATTCATTTTGTAGGTCTGATTTCAAATTTATGATAAAATTAAGTTTAATCTTTGGAGCAGTGAGATCATAAAAAACATTTATTTTATAAGATGGAGTTTGTGGAACCATATACTTACCAGAGGGAAAGAAATTGTATGACCAGTTGAGCTGCCCAAAAATGTGGGAAGCTAAACATATTGGATAGGTTGGATTTTCCTTTCTGGTACTATGGTTCTTCTTTAGATAAGAGAGGTACCTGGAAAGATTTCCTTTCTCGTTTCTTTCTAAGGTCGACCATTCGCATTTGAACATTAGTTCTAATGTTCATGCCTGCTTGACTGGGCATGAGAAAACTTCTGTAAAACAGTTCTGGCAGTGACTTATCTCCTTGAGAAGAATAGTTTTGAGCATCTGAAATCCAATCAGAAGGCCTCCATACACCTTAGATGGTCGGCCTGCCCCACCAAAATCAGTAGTTATGGCTGACATTTATCTAATAAGTATGCTAGCTTAAAAGGGTTCTGCAGTTGTTTAAAACTGATGATCTATCCCCTGGATAGATCATCAGCATCTGATCGGCGGGGGTCCCGGAGGGGGACCAGCTGTTTGAGAAGGTAGCCGTGCTCCAGGAGCGCCGCGGCCTTCTCTGTGTTTTCCTCAGGCCCAGTGACGTCACGACTAGTATCACTGGCCTGGGTGGGGCTAAGCTTTGTTCATATGAATGGAGCTTAGCTCCTCCCAGGCCAGTGATACTAGTTGTGACGTCACTGGGCCTGCGGTAAACAGTGAGAAGGTCGCGGCGCTCCTAAAGTGTGGCTGCCTTCTCAAACAGCTGATCGGCGGGGGTCCCGGGTGTCGTACCCCCGCCGATCAGATGATGATGATCTATCCAGAGGATAGATCATCAGTTTTAAAAAACTGCAGAACCCCATTAAGAGGCACATTTGTCAAAACCAAAAGTATATGCTAACTGAACAGTTGATCATTTTAGCTGTCATCGAAAAATCTTTAGGCTGACAATTATTTCATGTCCATGGCCACCTTTGTCAGTTGCAATTTACAAATGCTTTGAACTTTAAAGTGTTACTGTAGTTTAGGATTAAAAAGTCTTCTTAGCAAAGCTTTAACTAAATGTTGCTAAGGAGATCCTCTCTTCAGTCTCTAGCATTTTACTGAACGCTAAAGACACCTGCGTGTAACAAATTTGATAGGCAGGGTGATGGACGGTGATAGGGCACGTGTACATAGTCAGGGACAGGGGTAGTGAGAGGAGGCAGGCTGGAACTAACTGTATTACGCATAGGCCTCTTCCCGCTCAGTAAAATGCTGAAGACTGAAGACAGGTTCTCCTTAGCAATGTTAGAGCTTTGCTAAGAAGACTCTTTAACTCTAGAACAAAGAAACATAATTAAGTGTAATCCAAAAGAGTTTAACATCCCCGTCCCTTCACGATATTAAAAATAAACTGAAACAACAGTTACACTTTAAGATGTTCAATCTACATTCTGAAACTTTTCTTTACGTTATGAGGAAGTCTAGAGGTGTGGCTACAATATAGAGACTCGAAGTTAGATTTCATCTTACAGATACCTGTAGAGTACAGTACACACATTTATATAGGTCACATTGGATTTTAGAGAGTACTAAAAGTAGGTAGTACCTACATGTCTATACTGTATATACTCTTTGTAAAAAAAAATATAGGATACACAAGGTGAAATAAGGAATAGGTGGAGTAAGCAGACACCTATGGTGCTATTGAGGGGAGATTGTGTAATTTATGTATGAAAGAATTAATTCAAGTTCAGTATGTCTTCTCTTAACAAAAGTGGAACTTGGTAAGGGGGCAGCTCAAGAGAAGAGAGTTCATACAAAGGTCAGTAGAGTAGGTCATTTTATGATAAGTATGTCTTAAAAATAACCTTGAGAGGAACTTCTTAGTGTACTGTGGTTAAAGAGGCTCTGTCACTAGGTTGTAACCTATGTATTTAAATACATAGGTTACAAGTCCTAGTGACAACTTTTAAAATCATACCTTTCATGCAGACTTCTGCGCAGCGGTCGCGTAGAAATCTAAACTTTAAAACATATGCAAATGAGCCATCGGAGCACTGGGGGGCGGCCTCTTTCCTCTGGAGCACCGCTCCTTCACCGCCCCCCCCGGGCCCGAGGCACGTCCCCTGTCTCTAAGCACGCCCCCTCCTGTACTTGATAGACAGTGCTAGACTGGTAAGTCTAGCGCTGAACTCTCGCGCATGCGCCCTAAAATTTTCCCGGCGCATGCGCGAGAGTTCAGCGCTAGACTTACCAGTCTAGCACTGTCTATCAAGTACAGGAGGGGGTGTGCTTAGAGACAGGGGACGTGCCTCGGGCCCGGGGGGGCGGTGAAGGAGCGGTGCTCCAGAGGAAAGAGGCCGCCCCCAGGTGCTCCGATGGCTCATTTGCATATGTTTTAAAGTTTAGATTTCTACGCGACGGCGATTTCTACGCGACTACGTAGACACTGCAAGCGTTGTCTTCTCTTCTGCGCACGCGCCGTCACTCCCGGGACTAGCAAAGTGATGGCGCGTGCGCAGAAGAGAAGACAGCGCTTGCAGTGTAGACACTGCAAATGCTACTGCGCATGCAGGACTTGTAACCTATGTATTTAAATACATAGGTTACAACCTAGTGACAGAGCCTCTTTAAACAGAAACTTTACAGTGATAAGTATCCATCTTGTTTATTTGTGAAACTAAACATTGTTTAAAACGTAAGCATATTTTGTATATTATAGTTGTCTAATTTTTAACTCAATTCTTTAATTCATATGCAGTCATTTAACTTCACATTTCATCCTGTGCAAAAATAAGGAGGCAGGGGGAGGTAGTCCATGTTGCTGCTAAAAAGCACAAAACATTTTTTGGTTGTGACTTGTGAGCCTAGCTACAGGGGTGGAGATGTTGCAGTCATACCAGACCATGATGTCTGAGACAGTCCAACTGATACTCCACATACAGTAAGGCATTAGTACTACTCTATAAATCACACTTGGTTTTGGACAGATTGTACATAGGGACCCAGAAGCTGAAAAGGATATGGGCACCTTTGAGGTGCTTTGTTTGTTATATTGTATTATAATATTTAAAAAATATATTTACAACAGGTTTTTTTTTTAATTAAAGATTTTGCTGTGTTCTACATCCTGCATTTATTCTCAGTAGCACTCAGCATGAAATCCATCAGACAAGCTCTGTGACAGATACTTCTGCTCTCCTGAATGCTCATAAAGTTGATATTGCTTTGATTACATATTTTCTATTTGCAAAACAAATAAGCTTTATAAGCGTTCCAGAGAAGAGAGAGAAGGGAGAGCAGAGCAGCAGACCAAGCCATCGAGGACTCATTTGACAGATTTCAAAATGAATGGGACTGAGCAGCTTGCTGTGTATGAGAATACATCCAGGCTGCAGAAGACAAAAAAAACAAATTTTTATTGCAATTATGTTTTAGCCCATAATACAGCTATTGTAAAGAGGGCCTGTCACCTCTCCTGACAAGCCTGTCATAATTGGAAGCAAATTAATGGTTCACATTTTGGAGCCAAGACTTGTTAAAGAATTCAGTTAGTTCAAGATGTAAAGAAATAAAAAGTTTACCACAGAGAGTCACATCTGTTGACCTCCAACAAAACAGTGGTGGCCGATCTTATCCAAATGACATGTATTTAACACATCTACAGTGCAAAACTATGAATATATTTTTCAATAACTGCTTTCATTCCCTATGCAATAACAATTCTTATCACACTGTATTGTGCCATTCCTGTTATTTCTACGGAGTCAGCCTGTGTAGGGACATGTCCTCAACTCATTTGGATTTTCATTGAAGACTGTGGACACTCATTTGGATGTTCATTGAAGACTGTGGGCAATTCATTCATAAACTTGTAGTATGAATAATAGAGAACTACCACAACATCAAGTCATAAGAATGCAAGCTCTAGAATTGTTATTACATGGAAAAATGCAAATAGTTACTAAAGCAGACATGTCAGGAGAGGTGACAGCTCCTCTTTAAGTTACACCTTCGTTTGCATGAAACCAAGATGAAACTGTCTTCTTTTATTATAAACTGAGGAAACCATACAATTGCATGATAATACTTTCACCCTGTTCTTTTCACTAAACATATTGAATTGGAGTATTTCTTAGTGGTATTAAATTGGGTCCAATGTAAAGATTTTATACTATTATCATTTTTTCTTGGAATCGTTAGAATTATAATATAACTCCCCTCTTGTAACAGAAACAAGTATAACAATTATAATCCCACAGAGCTGCAGATTAAGGCCTGTTCACACTTGAGTTGTTTTCCGGAATTGAGATCTGGCAGAGGATCGCAACACCAGAAAAAAATGGTTCAGTTTAGTCCTCATGCTTTCTGAATGGAAAGAGATCCGTTCAGGATGCATCAGGACGTCTTACGTTCCATCAGCATTCTGTTTTTTGACTGGATACAAAACCGCTGCAAGCTTCAGTTTTGTGTCCGGTCATCGAAATGGAACAAACTGGATTCGTCACTAAAAACAATGTAAGTGAATGGTGACAGATTTGTTTTGTTTCGTTTTGATTTCACACAATGAATCCTAACTGAACAGTTGCATACTGATGTGCAAAATCTTCTCCCAGATCTCAAAACCAGAATTAACAACGCAAATGTGAAACAGGTCTAATTCAGATGGCCAAATTCTGCCCTGAAATCAACATCAGCAGAATAGAGGCACAATTTTTATGTCTGTCAGGCCAGACTTTCCATATTAAAGTGTTCCCTAAAAATTTACCTTCTAAGGGACAGGTTTGCAGCCTGGAAGCACATCACAAGTCACTGCTGAAGGGAGCTGAACAAGTGCTGCTGGTATATAGCTATGAAAAAATAGATGAACTGAATGGCACTGCACCTCCTAGTTTTTTTGTAAATCGTAAGGTAAAAGGGGGTATTGATGCACAGTAAAGTACAATGCACCAATGAATCTTAGGCCAGCCTTGTTTGCAGTGTTAATAAGAGGAAATTCACTATGAGGTGATTCAGATTGTGATCTTTAATAAGTAGTGACCCTCTACCACACTTTTTGTATCTAACACTTTCTGTATCTACTACACTTGTTTGTATCTACTAACTAAGGGTGCTTTCACATTTGCGGCAGGGGATTCCGGCAGGCTGTTCTGGCGGGTGAACAGCCTGCCGGATCCGGACTGCCGCTGGTGCACGTGTGGGGCCAGAACTACGCTCCGGCCCCATTCACTGTAATGGGGCGGGCCTCGGATCCGGCCGCAGCACGGCAAACTTGCCGAGAGGCGGCCGAAACAAAAGTACGACATGTGTGAAAGTAGCCTTACAACTTGGAGGAATATTTTGGTGCTCTGCAAATGAAGAGTATTTTTAATATTAGAAGGTTTAGAGCTTGTTGGATTAAAAAAAAATACTGGAAAAAATGTAATATTTATTGATTTATTTTTGCACAGGAAAAGAAAGCACATTTTCTACAGTCAAAAGTACCTGAAACCAAACAGAATGGACAAAAAATGAGCACAACTGATGGCCATAATACATATCACTGAAAACGTGAAAAATAAAACCTAGCTTTTATTAAATATCAGATATAAGATGTCCAAAAAAGGTCACAACTGGACCATAAACAACAATGATAATAAATATACAGCCCAAATAAAACAAGCATCAACAAAACACCACCAGACAAGAATGAAATAAAGTAACTAAACACAGAGTAATAGCCTGATGGTGGATGTACCCCACACCAGAATCTACACCTTATATACTCTAAATGACCCTATGCTATAAAAAAGACAAATACAGCTAATAATACTGTTTATCCTGCACCAACACATTCCTCCCATCCGGGTTCATCATGGGGCCACTGTGGCATTGTTGTTTATGGTCCAGTGATAACTAGAGATGAGCGAGTAGTGTTCGATCGAGCCGGTATTCGATCGAATACTACGCTATTCTGCATACTCGATTTCAATCGAGTATAACGGCGATGGCGCACTTAGAATTCGTTTCCCCTCCCACCTTCCCTGGCGCTCTTTTTCCACCAATCACCATGCAGGGGGGGTATGACAGGCACGCTGAGCACGCTGGCAGCGCGAAAACGGCGTCTACATGCATTGGCTGGAAAAACCATGTGACCTCGAATATTAAAAACTCAGCTCTTCCTGCTCGTACGCATATGCTGCGTGAACTTAGTCAGGGACAGAGGCTGGAGAAGGGAGAGACAGGTTTTAGCTGTTGGACAGGCAGGAGCGTGATTAAAAGCCCTTATCAGGGCTACTACAGTGGACTTCAGTGATAGCTTACTACAATATAGACTTTACAGAGAACGGCTGCTGTATTCAGGGATAGCTGCTGGAGTAGGGACAGAGAGAGGCATTAGTGGTGTATTAGGTGCTCTGCTACATACCAAACTATATTTGGCACTACTGCTGTGTACCTTGAAAAATACAATATATAGGTTTTATAACTGGCAACTGTACTGTGCGTTCTCTTGCAAAGTAATTTCTCATAACTGGTGTTCATACACACTGTCTGATCACTTAGTACACGGCTGTGTACCTTGAAAAATACAATATATAGGCCTTAACTGGCAACAGTACTGTGCGTTCTCTTGCAAAGTAATTTCTCATAACTGGTGTTCATACCCACCGTCTGTTCAGTTACTACACGGCTGTGTACCTTGAAAAATACAATATATAGGCCTTAACTGGCAACTGTACTGTGCGTTCTCTTGCAAAGTAATTTCTCATAACTGGTGTTCATACCCACCGTCTGTTCAGTTACTACACGGCTGTGTACCTTGAAAAATACAATATATAGGCCTTAACTGGCAACTGTACTGTGCGTTCTCTTGCAAAGTAATTTCTCATAACTGGTGTTCATACCCACCGTCTGTTCAGTTACTACACGGCTGTGTACCTTGAAAAATACAATCTATAGGCCTTAACTGGCAACTGTACTGTGCGTTCTCTTGCAAAGTAATTTCTCATAACTGGTGTTCATACCCACCGTCTGTTCAGTTACTACACGGCTGTGTACCTTGAAAAATACAATATATAGGCCTTAACTGGCAACAGTACTGTGCGTTCTCTTGCAAAGTAATTTCTCATAACTGGTGTTCATACCCACCGTCTGTTCAGTTACTACACGGCTGTGTACCTTGAAAAATACAATATATAGGCCTTAACTGGCAACAGTACTGTGCGTTCTCTTGCAAAGTAATTTCTCATAACTGGTGTTCATACCCACCGTCTGTTCAGTTACTACACGGCTGTGTACCTTGAAAAATACAATATATAGGCCTTAACTGGCAACAGTACTGTGCGTTCTCTTGCAAAGTAATTTCTCATAACTGGTGTTCATACCCACCGTCTGTTCAGTTACTACACGGCTGTGTACCTTGAAAAATACAATATATAGGCCTTAACTGGCAACTGTACTGTGCGTTCTCTTGCAAAGTAATTTCTCATAACTGGTGTTCATACCCACCGTCTGTTCAGTTACTACACGGCTGTGTACCTTGAAAAATACAATATATAGGCCTTAACTGGCAACTGTACTGTGCGTTCTCTTGCAAAGTAATTTCTCATAACTGGTGTTCATACCCACCGTCTGTTCAGTTACTACACGGCTGTGTACCTTGAAAAATACAATATATAGGCCTTAACTGGCAACTGTACTGTGCGTTCTCTTGCAAAGTAATTTCTCATAACTGGTGTTCATACCCACCGTCTGTTCAGTTACTACACGGCTGTGTACCTTGAAAAATACAATATATAGGCCTTAACTGGCAACTGTACTGTGCGTTCTCTTGCAAAGTAATTTCTCATAACTGGTGTTCATACCCACCGTCTGTTCAGTTACTACACGGCTGTGTACCTTGAAAAATACAATATATAGGCCTTAACTGGCAACTGTACTGTGCGTTCTCTTGCAAAGTAATTTCTCATAACTGGTGTTCATACCCACCGTCTGTTCAGTTACTACACGGCTGTGTACCTTGAAAAATACAATATATAGGCCTTAACTGGCAACTGTACTGTGCGTTCTCTTGCAAAGTAATTTCTCATAACTGGTGTTCATACCCACCGTCTGTTCAGTTACTACACGGCTGTGTACCTTGAAAAATACAATATATAGGCCTTAACTGGCAACTGTACTGTGCGTTCTCTTGCAAAGTAATTTCTCATAACTGGTGTTCATACCCACCGTCTGTTCAGTTACTACACGGCTGTGTACCTTGAAAAATACAATATATAGGCCTTAACTGGCAACTGTACTGTGCGTTCTCTTGCAAAGTAATTTCTCATAACTGGTGTTCATACCCACCGTCTGTTCAGTTACTACACGGCTGTGTACCTTGAAAAATACAATATATAGGCCTTAACTGGCAACTGTACTGTGCGTTCTCTTGCAAAGTAATTTCTCATAACTGGTGTTCATACCCACCGTCTGTTCAGTTACTACACGGCTGTGTACCTTGAAAAATACAATATATAGGCCTTAACTGGCAACTGTACTGTGCGTTCTCTTGCAAAGTAATTTCTCATAACTGGTGTTCATACCCACCGTCTGTTCAGTTACTACACGGCTGTGTACCTTGAAAAATACAATATATAGGCCTTAACTGGCAACTGTACTGTGCGTTCTCTTGCAAAGTAATTTCTCATAACTGGTGTTCATACCCACCGTCTGTTCAGTTACTACACGGCTGTGTACCTTGAAAAATACAATATATAGGCCTTAACTGGCAACTGTACTGTGCGTTCTCTTGCAAAGTAATTTCTCATAACTGGTGTTCATACCCACCGTCTGTTCAGTTACTACACGGCTGTGTACCTTGAAAAATACAATATATAGGCCTTAACTGGCAACTGTACTGTGCGTTCTCTTGCAAAGTAATTTCTCATAACTGGTGTTCATACCCACCGTCTGTTCAGTTACTACACGGCTGTGTACCTTGAAAAATACAATATATAGGCCTTAACTGGCAACTGTACTGTGCGTTCTCTTGCAAAGTAATTTCTCATAACTGGTGTTCATACCCACCGTCTGTTCAGTTACTACACGGCTGTGTACCTTGAAAAATACAATATATAGGCCTTAACTGGCAACTGTACTGTGCGTTCTCTTGCAAAGTAATTTCTCATAACTGGTGTTCATACCCACCGTCTGTTCAGTTACTACACGGCTGTGTACCTTGAAAAATACAATCTATAGGCCTTAACTGGCAACTGTACTGTGCGTTCTCTTGCAAAGTAATTTCTCATAACTGGTGTTCATACCCACCGTCTGTTCAGTTACTACACGGCTGTGTACCTTGAAAAATACAATATATAGGCCTTAACTGGCAACTGTACTGTGCGTTCTCTTGCAAAGTAATTTCTCATAACTGGTGTTCATACCCACCGTCTGTTCAGTTACTACACGGCTGTGTACCTTGAAAAATACAATATATAGGCCTTAACTGGCAACTGTACTGTGCGTTCTCTTGCAAAGTAATTTCTCATAACTGGTGTTCATACCCACCGTCTGTTCAGTTACTACACGGCTGTGTACCTTGAAAAATACAATATATAGGCCTTAACTGGCAACTGTACTGTGCGTTCTCTTGCAAAGTAATTTCTCATAACTGGTGTTCATACCCACCGTCTGTTCAGTTACTACACGGCTGTGTACCTTGAAAAATACAATATATAGGCCTTAACTGGCAACTGTACTGTGCGTTCTCTTGCAAAGTAATTTCTCATAACTGGTGTTCATACCCACCGTCTGTTCAGTTACTACACGGCTGTGTACCTTGAAAAATACAATATATAGGCCTTAACTGGCAACTGTACTGTGCGTTCTCTTGCAAACTAATTTCACGGCTGTGAAGGCAAAGTATTGTAAAAAAAAAAAAAATGCGGCGGGGGGCTAGCGGAATCGGACGTGGACGAGGACGGGGGCGCGGAAATGCTGTTGGGGGCCTTGTTGAAGCCAGTGGGGATACAATGCGTGCTGGTGAGGGTCAGCCAGGATCCCGCTCATCCAGAATCCCTGCCTTTATGGGACAGTTAAGCAGGGGGCGGGTTACACCGCTGTTGAGGCCTGAGCAGGTTGAACAGGTGGTGCAATGGATAGCCGATAGCGCTTCCACACAGTTGTCCACCAGCCAGTCATCCACACAGTCTCACTCTGACCCTCCTTCCTCCACACCTGGCCAACAGAGTCATCCCACCCTTGACCCCTCCCAGGAGCTCTTTTCGGGTCCTTTTTCAGATGTGCCGGAAGAATCCCAGGAGCTAGCAGAGGAATTTGTTTGTAGTGATGCCCAAACACTTGAGTTTTCGCCATCTCCTGCTGATGTGGACCCTGAACCAGCATCTGTTATCATGAGCGATGATGATGATGAGACGCAGTTGCCATCAAGGGAGGCTGTTGGAATGTCCAGTGGGCAGGAGGAGGAGCAGAGTGAGGAAGAGGAGGTGGTGGATGACGAAATGACCGACCCCACTTGGCCAGGGGTGATGTCCAGCGGGGAAAGCAGTGGAGAGGTGGTGGTCTGCGCAGCACCGAAAAAGGCAGCAAGAGGCAGAGGGATGTCCACAGGCAGAGGGATGTCCACAGGCAGAGGGATGTCCACAGGCAGAGGGATGTCCAGAGGCAGAGGACAGTCCAGACAGAGAAGTGAGGCCACAGCCAGCAGGGCCGAAGCTGTTCCCGGCAGCGGGCAGTCGCGCGAAGCTCCCCCATCGAGGCCTCGTACTTCTGTGGTGTGGAGATTTTTTAATGTTTGTGCGGATGACAAACTGAGCGCGGTTTGCACACTCTGCCACTCAAAACTGAGTAGGGGCTCTGAGAAGAGCAATCTGACCACCTCAGGCATGCGGCGTCACTTGGAAGTCAAGCACTGGGCTGAGTGGGAGAGAGCAAACGCAATACAAACTGCGCCCGGTCCTGCTGCCACTGCCTCTTCCCCTTTGTTGTGTGCTGCCACTGCGGTCCAGACCTCCAGCCAGGACACCTCCACATCTGCCTCTGCCTCGGCTACTTTGGGGCCTTCTCCTTCAGCCTCCCCTTCCCCCGCCTCTTCGCCTGCACCCTCACACTCCTCGTCCCAACAACTGTCCATCTCGCAGGCGTTCGACCGCAGGCGGAAGTACGCCTCGAGTCACCCCCAAGCCCAAGCCTTAAACTGCCACATCTCCAAACTGCTGGCCCTGGAGATGTTGCCGTTTAGGCTTGTGGAGACGCAGGCCTTCCGCGACCTGATGGCGGCTGCCGCACCTCGCTATTCCGTCCCCAGCCGCCACTACTTTTCCCGGAGTGCCGTCCCCGCCCTGCACCAGCACGTGTCGCGTAACATCAGGCGGGCCCTGAGGTACGCAGTCAGCGCAAAGGTCCACTTGACCACCGACTCGTGGACAAGCGCTTGCGGCCAGGGACGCTACATCTCTTTGACGGCACACTGGGTGAATGTAGTGGAAGCGGGGACGGGGTCGCAAACAGAGACGGCCTACCTACCACCCCCGCCCAAGATTGCCAGCATGGGTTCTGATAAACCCCCCTCCTCCTCCTCCTCCTCCTCCTCCTCTGCCTTAACATCGCCCTCAGCCGCTAGCTGGAAGCGTTGCAGCACTGGCGCGGGGAGACGTCAGCAGGCGGTGCTTAAGCTCATCAGCTTGGGCGACAGGAAGCACAGCGCCCCAGAGGTGAGGGACGCCATATTGCAGCAGACGGAGATGTGGCTGTCGCCGCTGCAGCTAGGACCAGGCATGGTCGTGTGCGATAACGGCCGTAACCTGGTGGCGGCTCTGGAGCTTGCCGAACTCAATCACGTACCATGCCTGGCCCACGTTTTTAATCTGGTAGTCCAAAAATTTCTGAAGACTTACCCCAACCTGGCAGAGCTACTGGTGAAAGTGCGGCGCTTGTGCGCTCACTTTCGTAAGTCAACTGTAGCTGCTGCTAGCTTAAAAAAACTCCAGCAACGCCTCCATTTGCCTGAACATCGGCTGTTGTGCGACCTGCCCACTCGCTGGAATTCCACCTATTCCATGTTGGCCAGGGTGTGTGAGCAGCAGAGAGCATTGATGGAGTACCAGATTATGAATCCACGCGTGCCTCCAACTCAGCTCCCTCAGTTTGCCAACCACGAGTGGCCATGGATGGCAGACATATGCGATGTACTGCGTATCTTTGAGGAGTCCACCAAGAAGGTCAGCAGCGAGGACGCTATAGTGAGCGTAACCATCCCGCTCCTAGGCGTCCTTAAAGAATCCCTCATCGCAATAAGGGAGAACGCATTGCACGCAGAGGAGACGGGGGTAGGAGGAGACGCAACGGAGCTACACAGTCAGACCACACTTTTGTCTGCTTCACGGTGGCAGTTGCAGGAGGAGGAGGATGAGGAGGAGGACGACGTGGAGGTGGCTGTGGAAGAGGAGGAGGATGCTGGCGGCGAGGGTAGCAGTCAGGCTGTGTGCGTCCCATTGGTTCAGCGCGGATGGGGCGGAGAGGAGGCGGAAGAGGAAGAGGAGGAAATGGCAAGTGATCCTTCTGGTGGGGGCAGTGAGGTCATGCCTATTCAGAGTCTGGCACACATGGCTGACTTCATGCTGGGCTGCTTTTCCCGGGACACACGTGTTGTCCGGATAGTGGAGAACAAACTGTACTGGGTCTTCGCAATCCTGGACCCCCGGTATAAAGATAACGTCTCTTCTTTTATTCCGGTAGAGGAGAGGACAAATCGATTGCTGGAATACCAGAGGGAACTCGTGCAGAACATGATGGAGATTTTCCCACCCACCATCGCTGGCGGCAGAGAGGAGAGGGTCTCCCAGAGTCCCACAACATCTATCAGGCCCACAGCCACCAGGGGAACACTCTCCAAGGTGTGGGACACGTTCATGGCACCCCCTCGTGCAACTTCCATCACTGCGGGGCCCGCTATCAGCAGGAGGGACAAGTATCGGCGGATGTTGCGGGAGTACCTGGCAGACCGTAACCCTGTCCTCCCCGATCCCTCGGCGTCCTACACTTACTGGGTCTCCAAGTTGGACACGTGGCTGGAACTGTCCCTGTACGCCTTGGAGGTGCTTGCCTGCCCTGCCGCCAGCGTGCTATCAGAAAGGGTGTTCAGCGCAGCCGGGGGCATTATAACCGATAAGCGCAGCCGCCTGTCAACCGACAGTGCCGACAGGCTGACGCTAATCAAAATGAACAGCAAGTGGATTGACCCGGACTTTGCTTCTCCAACCGTGGAAAGCAGCCAAAAGTGAAGTGCCATCTGTATGAAGTGCCATTTCCTCCTCCACCTCCTCCTCCTCCTCCTTTACCGCCTTAGAATTGCTCCGTAAAAAAAAATATATATATATTTATGGCTCTCCTCTTGGGCCTCCACATAATTTTTAAGAGGTCTCACCTCTTGGGCCTCCACATAATTTTTAAGAGGTCTCACCTCTTGGGCCTCCACATAATTTTTAAGAGGTCTCACCTCTTGGGCCTCCACATAATTTTTAAGAGGTCTCACCTCTTGGGCCTCCACATAATTTTTAAGAGGTCTCACCTCTTGGGCCTCCACATAATTTTTAAGAGGTCTCACCTCTTGGGCCTGCACAAAATGTTTAAGAGGTCTCACCTCTTGGGCCTCCACATAATTTTTAAGAGGTCTCACCTCTTGGGCCTCCACATAATTTTTAAGAGGTCTCACCTCTTGGGGCTCTACAAAATGTTTAAGAGGTCTCACCTCTTTAGCCTCCACACAATTTTTAAGACGTCTCACCTCTTGGGCCTCCACAAAATTTTTAAGAGGTCTCACCTCTTGGGCAGCCACATAATTTTTAAGAGGTCTCACCTCTTGGGCCTCCACATAATTTTATCGAGGTCTCACCTCTTGGGCCTCCACATAATTTTTAAGAGGTCTCACCTCTTGGGCCTCCACAAAATGTTTAACAGGTCTCACCTCTTGGGCCTCCACATAATTTTTAAGAGGTCTCACCTCTTGGGCCTGCACAAAATCTTTAAGAGGTCTCACCTCTTGGGCCTCCACAAAATCTTTAAGAGGTCTCACCTCTTGGGCCTGCACAAAATCTTTAAGAGGTCTCACCTCTTGGGCCTGCACAAAATCTTTAAGAGGTCTCACCTCTTGGGCCTGCACAAAATCTTTAAGAGGTCTCACCTCTTGGGCCTCCACAAAATCTTTAAGAGGTCTCACCTCTTGGGCCTCCACAAAATCTTTAAGAGGTTCTCACCTCTTGGGCCTGCACAAAATCTTTAAGAGGTCTCACCTCTTGGGCCTGCACAAAATCTTTAAGAGGTCTCACCTCTTGGGCCTCCACAAAATCTTTAAGAGGTCTCACCTCTTGGGCCTCCACAAAATCTTTAAGAGGTCTCACCTCTTGGGCCTCCACAAAATCTTTAAGAGGTCTCACCTCTTGGGCCTCCACAAAATCTTTAAGAGGTCTCACCTCTTGGGCCTCCACAAAATCTTTAAGAGGTCTCACCTCTTGGGCCTCCACAAATCTTTAAGAGGTCACCTCTTGGGCCTCCACATAATTTTAAAGAGGTCTCACCTCTTGGGCCTCCACAAAATCTTTAAGAGGTCTCACCTCTTGGGCCTCCACAAAATCTTTAAGAGGTCTCACCTCTTGGGCCTCCACAAAATCTTTAAGAGGTCTCACCTCTTGGGCCTCCACAAAATCTTTAAGAGGTGTCACCTCTTGGGCCTCCACAAAATGTTTAAGAGGTCTAACCTCTTGGGCCTCCACATAATTTTAAAGAGGTCTCACCTCTTGGGCCTCCACAAAATCTTTAAGAGGTCTCACCTCTTGGGCCTCCACAAAAGGTAAATAAATTATAAATTATAATTTTGGTAACATTCTCATTTTAATGTGTTCAGTCTTTACATACAAAATCTGGTACAAAATAGCATTCTCAGTATTCAAAAAAACAAAACAAGACTTAAAACGTTTTAAGTGGCTGCAGTAGCATCATGAAATCAACTCTCATATACTGAAGGCAACAGCATATACATATAAAAAAAAGGAAAAAAAATAAAAAGAATACTCCTTCCTCTGTAGAAATACTCTGTGCTGCCCTCAATACATTTAAACTGATTTTTCATGATAGTTGCCTTTATAAAATGAGTGTAACCATTTTACATTGCATGCAAATCTGTGGATAACTGCAGCCTTTAAAAGGTGTCACCTCTTGGGCCTCCACATAATTTTTAAGAGGTGTCACCTCTTGGGCCTCCACATAATTTTTAAGAGGTGTCACCTCTTGGGCCTCCACATAATTTTTAAGAGGTGTCACCTCTTGGGCCTCCACATAATTTTTAACACGTCTCACCTCTTTAGCCTCCACACAATTTTTAAGACGTCTCACCTCTTGGGCCTCCACAAAATTTTCCATGAGCCTCTGGCCAGCCCACGGCCTCTTCCTGCCTTTTGCGGTCCTACGCATCCCTCAACATCCCCACTGCTTTACCTGCTAGACATGACACTGGGCCAGGTCGGGTCACTGACATCTCAAGCGCCAACAATTTGGGCATTTTAAGGCTTCTGCATGTGTTTGAGTTGTTTTTACATTTTAAAGAAGACATGTCTGACCACATCTCACACACACACACAATGACAATTAGGGGTGGGGTCTATTTGCTTTCCCCCTTGCCTATGCCATCTGTGGTTGTCATAGGCAACGTGATTTTAAGGGGTGCAGAATTTTATCTTCTTTTTTGTCTAGTTTGGCTTGGGGTCCATGGCAATGTAGAGGAAAGAAGGTTTCCTTGTATGGTCTCACTTTACAGAGAGGTTAGATTGTGTTTGGAGTGTATTGTTGAGAGGCTGTGATAGTGGCGTAATAGTGCGACTTGGGCGCGTTATATGCACCCAGACATGCTTCCCCTGCTGTCCCAGTTGCATTCCAGCAGTGTTGGCATCCTTTTCTGAGGTTCCAGGGTGGACTTGGTGACCTCCAAGTGGTCGAATTGAGATTTCCAAGTGGCGAGCATTTTTTTCCCATAGACTTTAATGGGATTCGATATCCGGTCGAATAGTCGAATTTCGCGGTCTATTCGAATCGAATTTCGAACTTTCGAATATTTCACTACTCGCTCATCTCTAGTGATAACCTCTTTTTTATCTGATATCTAATAAAAGTTGTTATTTTCCATGTTTTCAGTGATATAGGATACTCAGAGGTTATATGGATTTTTGCTGTCATTTAATCAATACAATTTCAGTGATTTCAGATGCTCAAACTAACCCATTCAAGCAAAATGGGTTTAAACGGATCCATTTTTATGCTCCACTGAAGGGACATAAATACTGAAAACACAATGCTGATGTGAACCAGCCCTTGTTTGTTCTTCTTAAAGGGGCTGTCCAAGGTAATAAAAAATCTTGGACAAGACCGAAAATGGCTTGTATACTCACTAAGGACCCATTCACGTGACCATATATTTCTGTCCACATCCTTTCTGCAATTTTGTGGAACAGATGGGGACCCGTTCATTTTAATGGTGCAATGCAGACAGCAGACCATGTGCTATCCACATCCATACTTCTGTTCCGTGGCCCCGCAAAAAAGACAGAATATGTCCTATTCTTGTCCTCAATTGCGGACAAGAAGAGACATTTCTACACAAGAGAAAGCAAAATTTGAATTCACTTGGCTGGTACCTGTGTTTTGCGGATCTGCAATATCCAGGTACATCACTGCTGCTCTTGCAAACAAATAGCAGAAGGAGAGCTGGGCAAGTTCTGTTGAGAACGGTGCTTGACAAGGGGTGAGTATAAAAATGTTTTTATTTTAAACCATTTTAGGATTTGTCAGAGATTTTTAACAATGTTCACAACCCTTTTAGTATTAATGATAGTCCTGGTTGTGCTATAGTCATAAACAGAATTGTAAGTGCACCTGCATCCTCCCACTACTCATTTACAAAAAAGGGCTTGTGAAGTGGTTGTAAACAATACATAATTAAAGTGGATCTGTCAGCTTAATATGCTGCCATATGTAAGGCAGCATATTACAACTACAGTTAAAGGGGTTGTCCGAGTTATGAAAAAAAAAATATAGCACTGTAAATCTGATGGGCAGCAATATATAACTAAGTTAAGCAAGTTTTAGGCAAAAAAATCCATATTTCCTCATTTCCCTGGTTCTCTTCTGGTCTTTGTTTACATGCAATAACAACAATCTCAGCCCCTCCCCCCCCCCCTCTCTGCAAAGGGAATGAATACAAGTGCTGAGTGACATGTCTGCCTGCTGGAATACTCAGCAGCATGTTGTATGTGTAGGACTACAAGTCCCAGCTGTACAATGACACTGCTAATACATACAGGAATTTCTCCCTACCTGTTCTTGTACAATACAATTCCTCTATAGCTCCTTGCCCAGCATTTGTCTCCTCTCACTGCTGCAGCTACTGTTTGTTCTAAAGCCTTGAGCCCTCAGTGTGTTCTGGCTGAAGGGGTTAATGTTTTATCTGAAGGAAACCAGGGAGAGCAGATAGCAGCCGGCAAAGGAAGGGGGCGTGGTCAGTGACGTCTCGTGTACAGACTCTTATCTGAACTCTGAGGCTTGTGAACGAAACATCATAGAGCAGAGAGATAAGGTGACATCACAGGTCATGTGACCCTCAGTCAACTCTGAGAAACCAGCAGCTTTGGAAACACAAAGTATATGGGAAAGTTGTTATACCTGACAAGTTAGAAACATATAAAGAACAAAAAAATAACTCGAACAACCCCTTTAATATGTACTATCAGTAGAAAAAACAACATATTTTAGTACTGCACTCTTTAGTACTAAGAGAGTGAAACAATACACTGGACGCATACTGTAGTTTATGGATCCTTTGTATTGAAGAGGAGAGCTCTCCCCGCCACTCATACACAGCTGCCTGTCACTCACTGGCCTGAAGGAGTTACCTAATTTAAGCTGATACTGCTAAATAAAATTATGTTTCCAAATATATGAATTTGTAAGTTTAATAAGGAAACTGTAAAAATAATGCATTGTATATTGATATATGGTGTTATTTAGTAAATGTTACCTGCAAGTATCCATTGTGACTGTCAAATAAGTCATGAAATGAATTCTTTGGATCAGGTACAATTGGATATATACATTTCTTCATTCTGTTGAAAGAACACCCACAGAAAAAGACATTATGAAAAACACCTCAGGCTTTATCTTTCCCAGACATGGGAGCAATCTCTAATGAAACTGTGACTTCCTCTCTGTGAGGTGTACTTTATCTGATCTCACAGATTGCATGATACAGTACTATATAAGGACATTAATAAATGCTTTTAGAAAGTTTAATTTATTTTTTACATTTTTAAGAGTGAGACAAAAGGAGGGGGTTGGGCAGCTCAGCACAGTTTGCACTACTGGCTGAGGTAGTGAATGTATAGTCCGCTTTTATACCCACTAAGGCCTCTTTCACACGTCACGGATTCAGTCCGGATGCGTTCCGGAAAATCTGCACGCATCCGCACCAATCCACACACAATCGCAGTCAGATTTGACTGCGATTATGTACGTTCGCTCAGTGCAAAGCGTTTTAATGCGTTTTTCACGCTCGTGATAAAAAACTGGATGTTTACAAACAACATCTATTAGCAACCATCAGTGAATCACGCATTGCATCCGCACTTGCGTGCGGATGCAATGCGTTATTCACGCAGCCCCATTCACTTCAATGGGGCCAGGGCTGCGTGAAAAACTCAGAATATAGAACATGCTGCGATTTTCACGCAACGGCGAACTGATGCGTGAAAAAATTCGCCCATGTGAAAAGTCCCATTGAAATGAATGGGTCAGGATTCAGTGTGGGTGCAATGCATTCGCCTAAGGCCCCTTTCACACGGGCGAGATTTCCGCGCGGGTGCAATGCGTGATGCGAACGCATTGCACCCGCACTGAATCCTGACCCATTCATTTCAATGGGACTTTTCACATGGGCGAATTTTTTCACGCATCAGTTCGCCGTTGCGTGAAAATCGCAGCATGTTCTATATTCTGCGTTTTTCTTGCAGCCCTGGCCCCATTGAAGTGAATGGGGCTGCGTGAATAGCGCATTGCATCCGCACGCAAGTGCGGATGCAATGCGTGATTCACTGATGGTTGCTAAGAGATGTTGTTTGCAAACATTCCGTTTTTTATCACACGCGTGAAAAACGCATTAAAATGCTTCGCACCCGCGCAGAAAAAACTGAACGAACGTATTTTGACTGCGATTGCGTGCTGATTGGTTCGGATGCGTGCGGATTTTCTGGAACGCATCCAGACAGAATCCGTGACGCCCATGTGAAAGAGGCCTAAAGGTTTGAACAATGGGCAATTCTATGGTTAACAATACTTCACCATTGTGTAATATATAGGAATCATATTTATTTTAGGGTGTTGCTAAAGGTCGCAGCTGTGCTGCATTTGTGAAGCTGGAAAAAATGCACCAAAAAAATGCATGTGGTTTTTGCATCAATATACCTGCGTTTATGGTGCATTTTCTTTCAGCAAAGGAAAACACATAGTAGAACTGAATAACTAATTATTAATAATTACAAAACATAGTTAAGATGAACTTACACGGCCCGAGCACTCATTCCCGACTGCCTAAATGTGTCTGTTCATTATCTGTCAGTCATGCAGGCACAAACTATTGTTTCTAGGCAGCAGAGCATGCAGTCTAAACAGCGATCTTCTGCCCAGAAATAATGATACTGTGAAGGAGATGGCTCCATGTAAATAACAGCGGTCGTCTTCACTGAACAAGCAGCCGACCGTCGTGAAGGAACGCTTTCTTCCCAACAATCAACAATCTAGCTTGGCTAGTGTAAACCTGCCTTTACGTTAAGGTAGATGTTGGCTGCTGTGTGTTTTACTGGAAGAAAATGTTGTATGTTTACCGCACCAAAAGTACAGCACAGTAGCAGTAGTGCACTACAAGCAAGGACCCCATCTTAAAAGATTTTACGTTTTTGGTATTTCTATTCTATGTCATGATTAAACAGTAATTATTATGCAACATTGTTGCTATTTGTAAATACCTTATTGCTATGTGATACTATTGTGCAACATTGTTGCTATTTGTAAAAACAGTATTGCTACATGATACCACCTAGCTTTACTACTTGATTCTGAGGTACCTAGAGAGCAAGTCATTGGGGGAGATTTATCATAGATCAACATTTTACACCAGTCAAAATTAGGCATATCTCCAGCAGTCCATGCACCTAAACAGAAATCTAGGTCAGCTCAGAGCTGGCGTAAATGTAAGGGCTCATGCACACGAACGTATTTTCTTTCCGCATCCGTTTCGTTTTTTTTGTGGATCGTATGCGGAACCATTCAATTCAATGGGTCCGCAAAAAAAACGGAAGGTACTACGTGTGCATTCCGTTTCCGTAGGTCCGTTTTTCCGTTCCGCAAAAAAGTAGAACATGTCCTATTATTGTCCGCATTACGGACAAGGATAGTACTGTTCTATTAGGGGCCAGCTGTTCCGTTCCGCAAAATACGGAATGCACACGACATCATCCGTATTTTTTGCGGATCCGTTTTTGCGAACCGCAAAATACATACGGTCGTGTGCATGAGGCCTAAGTCTTCGTTTACTCCAGAGAACTGTTGCAAATTAGGATAAATGTGCCAGGCCTTCTGGCCCTGCCCCTCCTGCAGATACCAGGCCCTTTTTTCAGGAAAGTGGTGAGGGGGGTGGAGAAACGCAACTTACAATAAAATGTGTTGAAAGTGGTGTTTAAATAGTCTCGAACATGGGGTTTTACGACAGAAAAGTGGCATGGGGGTATGATAAATTCCCCACATTGTGTATGTTTTTACTACAATCTGTATGATATAATCCATTCCATTCATTTCTGTATAGCTTAATTTCCCATTTACTGACTAAAGAAATTTTTATATACAGTATGCATATGCTTAGGTGGATATGGATTATTATAAGTCTGTTAAATTGATTTCAAGGAGCAATAATGTTAGGAAGACTATGGAAGTAAAGGCAGCCAGCTTTAAAGTGCATTCATTATATAGTAGCTAGCTAAAAATGAATGGTTAAATTAGTTGGCCCCAAGTATGTCTACTTTAAAACCACTGAAACTGGGGCCTGCAGACAATAGATTCTTGTGCTGTGTCTTCTTTTAAGAAAATATACATTATATGTTGGACAATTGTTGCAAGAAATGCAAATTCATGGTTTCTGTCCAGCAGAAAAACATAAAATCTGAAGAATTCATCAAAATGGAGAGTTTCTGTAAACAGTATTTAGCACAAGCATGTATTATGTTTGTACATTCAAATAGATAGTCTCCACTTAAAGGGAACCTGTCACTTTGTGCATGCAGTCCTAACTGCAGACAGTAAGTTATTGGATAGGATGGGCTGGCTGGATTGATATATAGTTTTGTGGAAAAAGAGTTAGTATAACTTAAATTTTCATTTAAATCCCTTTACATTCTGGGTTTAGGGGTCAAGAAGGTGGACCTGAGCAGTTATTGACAGCTATTTCTGTATGCACATTCCTACAGGAGCGGCTGTCAGTCACTTAGAGCACCTAATGGACTCCTAAGCACAGAAAGAGCAGAGATGTAAATTAATGAAATACAAGTAATACTGAACTTTTTCCACAGTACTATATATCAATCTGGTTAGCTTCTCCTCTCTATAACCTGATGCCTTCTCCTGCAGCTTAGATGCCATGTTCAATATAACAGGCTCCTTTTAATACTAAATGCTTGGCTATCATTGACTGTGACGATCACTGCAAACAAGTACCTGTGTTGTCAGGATACCCCTTTTACCCCCTGTTTAATATTGTTTAGTTAAAGCTGATCTTCCCAGTCTCCTATTGTACATTTTAACCTAGTGCTTGCTTTTTTTCCATAGTTTATGCATTTGTTCGCAAAACTTACAGATTTATGTCACTTTTTAATAGTCTTTCCTGTTGTGAAAAAAGCCTTCAAACTTAAATCTGATTGGTAAAAAAATGGATATTTCGAAGAACCCATTTGTTGAAGATTTACTGCTGTAATACTTAGCTTATTAATTTACATACCTTTCCATATTACACCTGAGAAGTACTATAATAATTATGATCACCGCAGTAATTACTGAAAATGTGATGATGAAGGTCTGCACTCTGGCTGCGGCGGCCACATCACATGACTCTAATAAAGAGGAAAGAACAAATACTACATACTTCAAAGCAATAGACCAAGACACAATGTGGTACAAAATATCATATGACATGAATCATACCTACTAGACTGTAGTTCTTCATGAAGATGCTATTACTCCATTCACTTTTATATATTGACCATTTACAACCCTCCACGGTTTGAAACTGCAATCGCGTATAGAAACATTTCTCTGGATCCACGTTTGGATTGTTAAAACTGCAATGTATGTGTGTTGGTGATGAGTCCATTTCATGACAATCTGAAGATGTAATCTTTCTCTAGCAAGGGGCAAAGGAACAAGATTGAAATGTACGTAAAGACATTGTTGACATGCAGTACTGCTTATTATGACCCTTTAATTCCACGTTAGACTATATATTGGCATACCATATATTTATCATCATATTGCAGTATATTCCTCTATCCTTAAAGGTGATGTTCACCTTCAACACTTACAGCACATTATGCATTCTTAAAGGCTATGTACACCTTTGGGGGCATTTTTTTATTATTGCATTATACTTATTTTGAGCTAAAAATATTTTTTTCAATTGGTCTTTATTAACAATATGGAATCCCCTTTTCTGTTCAGAGCTGACATACTCTACCAACTGGCTGTGGATTTTTTGTCATTTCCATCATCTGAGGAGCAGACAGGCTCCTTATCTCTGCTCTCTGACCTTATACACACTCATTACAGCTCAATCCTTATCTTACTGATAAGAATGTGGCTTAAATAAGTGTTTATGACTTCTCAGTAGTTTAGAGATAAGGCTTATTAGATGACAAAGTGAAAGTACCAGTCACACAGTTAGAAAAACAGTTAACCCTTTGTAACTGAACAGCTCAATATTTTTAACGAAGACCCACTGAAAATATGATTTTGATCTAAAAATAAGTTAAATATAATCACAAACAAAATTGACTCCAGAGGTGTACATATCCTTTAAACAGGTTATACGTATTATATAAAGAGCATACATAGAAAACTATCAGCAAAAAAAGTGCTGCATGTGTGATCAAACAGGCTGAACTGGATGGACAGATGTCTTTTTTCGGCCTTACAAACTATGTTACTATGTTACTATCATGACATCCAAACTTTAGATTGGGCACTTCTGTAGTCCATCAGCGTTCAAAGCAGTGATGTACACACTTTCTGGCCTAAAGGATGCTCCCAGGAATAAGAGGCTCTCTACTATTTAAAGGAGTTGTCTAAGATTTTGATATCAATGGCCCACCAGTGTGGCTCCTGGTTTTAGATACTGTAGGTCCATAGCTTATTGGCTAGACATGGGCATATCGACACATGAAAAGGGCTCTTAGTTTTTACATAATAGTGACTAAGCATAATTACACGTTGGCTCTCTCCTGTGGAAAAAAAGGAGATACAATATGACTTAAATTGCATTGTACAGCTCAGTGTAGAATACAGTGCTGTAGCAATGAGTGGTGGAAAATTGTTAATGTAACAGTGATGATGTGGTCACTGACTTTTCCATGTTTAATAAGAACAACCAGCTGCAGGAAATTGCAACATTTACTGACGTAATATCTAGAATATCTATTATCAGATCTCCAAACAAATGCTGACAAAAAGGAAAACCACATGCCGTAGATTCCATATTTGAGTTAAAAAGATAAGATCAAGGTAAAGAAGTTCTAAAACAAAATAGACTATATACAGAAGAAAGAATACATTTGTTAGTATTGCAGTGCCCCACTGTTAAAGCAGTGGTTCCCCTGTATCTGGAGTTGTCTGATGCATTTCCTATATTTATGCTGCAAAAGACTAAAACTGTGATGTGATGTGAATTTCTGTATTTGCTGTGTATTAAGCAACGCTCTAGAGTCAGAAAAGAACAGTTTGAGTCAGTGAAGTGATAGGAGCTGAGCTATCTGAGTCAAGCCCTACATTAAATTAGGCAGAGATAAGTAAAGTGGAGAAACAGAAATAATTGTGTTAGGAGTATTCCAGAAGTAAAGAGGAGGTGTGAGGAGATGTACTGTGGAGAAGTGCTGTTTGAAAAGGACCACTGAGTTTACATAGCCATGTGTCAAGGAGCTTAAAGTCTTAGAGAACCTGGACACACCCTATGAGCAGACTAATCACCTGCATAGGAGAATATCCCCATCCCACAGAGGACATTGTTGAAGCATACATTAAAGAGGCTCTGTCACCAGGATAAACCCTATTAAACCAAGCATATACCCTGGTGGGGTTGATAGCTGAGTAAAATGATACCTGTTTTTCCTTCGTAGGTGCTGAGAAATTCCGACTTTATTCCTATGCAAATGAGCAATTGGATCACCAAGAGGTATGCTTATGTGGTTTGTGCACTGCTCAAGCAAAGCCACTGGTGCTGAATACTGACACCGGCAGTGCTCCAATCATGACCCCTGACCTTGCAGGCACGAGAACTCAGCGGTAGACATGAAGTCTAGCATTGACAGTGCTAGACTTCATGTCTACTGCTGAGTTCTCGTACCTGCACACTTGTTAATATACACGGCGGGGCACACTAATCATCCTCACTGCTCAGGAAGCAGCAGAAGATGGAGTGTGCACATGCCATTTTTACTAATAAGTGCACATGTCAGCACTAGGGGCCTCGCTAGAGTGATGCTCAAACCTCATAATCCTGCCTCTTGGTGCTTCAATGGCTCATTTGCATACGAATAAAAGTCTGAATTTCTCCACAACACCAGCACCTACAAAAGAAAGACATCGATTGTTTTACTCAGCTAGATAATCCCTACCAGGCTATATACCTGGTTTAATAGGATTAATCCTGATGACAGAGCCTCTTTAAGTAAGGAAAAGTGCTCCCAAGAGAAATCGTGCCTAATTGTAGTTATTTTACCCTGTAAGAACTGTGTAAATTGTGCTTGTGTAACCTCTGCCAGTCCATCATGCTTGACCGAATGATGGCCTCCATAAAAGGGAGAGAGCCACACAAATGGTTGCCTACCCTCTCCATTCTCCTCCTGGATGTGGAAGCTACCTCATCAGGTGAGATGAGGTTGGGGGAGCAGTGATCTCACTATATGTGTCTCACATAGGAAATCTACATCTATCAGTCATGTTATTTCTATATATCTCATAAATGTCTGAAATGGGAATACTGATTTAAATTAAAATGGCAAATTCAGTATCCTCCTTCACAGAAAAGTAATCATCTATATGCATAGTCATTGTGGAAGTTTTTTTAACTAATTTAACTAAGAATAAATAAAACCGTGGTCTGGCAGAGAGATTTCAATGATATACTTTGTTTCCCTAAAACTAAGACATCTTTGGGTCACTAAAATATGGAAAATGTTTTAAAGGGGTTCTCTTGGGCTTTGAAGATTGTTTCCCCACTACTTAACATTCCTTTTGACTGCCAATTACGCACTCTAGGCTCTGTGCTCACATAATGTACATGGAAGACACAAGTCAAGACATCCAGTCTTGAACATCCAGTCAAGACATCAACTAAAGCACCCGCAAACCAGTCAGGTGGTCATGTGAGCACAGCCTAGATTGCAGAATCGACAGAGTGACACAATGATAAGTAGCAGTGAAATGATCTTCCTTCTGCAGGTTGACCGATAACTAGAGTTTATTCAAAGTCCTAGAGAGAACTCCTTCAATGTTTAAATTTATAGGCATTGTGTCACGAAAAATATTCTAAATTTTTCAAACCAGCACCTAGATCTGAATACAACTGCATGTAATAAAGAATTTAGCATAGCCAGTGAGTTATTCAATAAAATGTATCTGTATAGCACCACCTGCTGTTTGTTGTTTTTCTTATTTCTTACCACCTCACTAACTTGGTTGCATGCGCTCAGTTTAAATCTTTTGACAAAAGGATACACACACCGAGCCGCAGACCTGAAATAAATTCAGCAGAGCAATAGTAACAATGAATGGGGAGATCTCTGGATCCGAGTGAGGTACAGGGCTCGTTCTCGATGTGTTAGAAAGGTTTTGTCATGTACTATATGATGTCTGATTTTCATTTTTTACATCAATCATAACCCCTTTAAGAAATACTCTGGGCAAAACAGATATACACATAAAAAACATCAAAGAGAAATTCCTGTTCATGCATCTCCTCTTAAGCACTATACGTAACATAAAGCATTAGTTTGTTAAGGGTGTCAGTTTTGTCTATGATCTGTGACTTGTAATGCAGCTCAGGGCCATTCACTTGGAACCCCCTCTGTCTGTCCTAAGAGCCCCCTATGGTAGGGCTAAAAGGTAGTCTTTATGAGACAGTCCCTTTAATATGTAACGATGACAAATAATAAGCTGGCTTCTTAATTCAAAGTTATTCAAAGAAAAGGGGCCCATTTATTAAGACGCTGGTCTTTATAAAACTCCATAGCAGGTGGTGCTGAAGTTCTGAGGAGGCGCTGGCCTCTCCATAACTTCGGCGCATCCAGCACCAATTCTACATGTAAGACAGCTTTTGAGCTATCTTACATTTAGACCATTTTCTACGGTTGCCGGCCCATTCCTTCCCTGACCACGCCACGCCCAAAATGTTAGACCTGGCGTGAGGGGGGAAAAGTCGCAGATGGCGACTAATTTAGGCTTATTTTAGATTAGTAAATTACCCCCAGTTATTATATTAGCTCATTATATCTGGAGCCTGATGTTTATCATTGGGCTGATGAGAAGAAGGGATGCAAATGAGCTCTTAGCAAGTTTTGCCTCTGATGCCACCAGATGTAAGGCAGCTATCCTGTAAGTCAATGTTCCACCCTATAAATGGGCCTTGAGACATGACTCTGATATTAAATAAGCCATCAGCTCATCTGCAGACAGCTGTTTCGGGGTGATTGTCCCTCATCAGTGCAAAGAAGAGATTACTGGCTTAACTGGGTGCCTAAGTCAAGATTTGGGGTGTACTATCTCTCCTTGGTGAGAGAGTCTTCATTGGTGTGAGGAGACTTATAGGTCATACATGTTACTGATTCTTTCCAGAATTCCAGGGGAGCATGTATGGCCTATAAGTCTCCTCACACTGATTAAGGCGCTCTTCCTAAGGAGAGATAGTACTCCCTAACTCATTGGGTTGATATAACTGTGGGTTGCAATAGCAATATCAGGAAATAACAGAATCACAGTGTACACACAAGTATGATCGTAGCCATGTCTCCCACCACAAATCTATACTGTGATGACAGCAGAGTACACAATGTATGATACTAGAAGCCTCTCCAAAGCTGAGCATGAAAAATGAGAGGTTTCAAAACTCATAACTATAGAGGTGTGGCCATCTGCGTCGGACAATCTTTTATGAAAATCACTACTGACCTGCCATTCCAATTCTTCTCTGTTTTTCAGCTGCAAAACAAGATTTATGCAGCTGCTACTTATTTTCCCATCATACTGATCTGTAGTTTGAATGATCATAACAGGATCATGCCATGACAAAGTTACATCCTCTGGCGGACCTAGATATGGGAAATATTATAAGGCAGAATTATAAATATAAAAATAGCAATTATTACAAATTATCTAAATATAGACATAGCATGGTTACATGAAAATGTATTAATGTAGTAATTAAAAAAACAATATTCTGAAAAAAAATCCAAGCCAAATATAGTTTAAACAAAATAGCAGGATTCAGTTTTATAAGGGCTCTGCGGGTTTTCCATCTGACTGCAATGCATGTAGTGAACGCATACGTAGAGTTTTTCATACATCATCTTTGCGTTCAAGAAAAATCGCAGCATGTTCTATCTTGTGTGTTTTTCACGTAGCCCTGGCTCCATAGAAATGAATGGGGCTTCCATGAAAAACAGAAAGCATCCGGATACGATGTGTTTTTCACTGATGGCTACAAGGAGATGTAGATTGTTATTATTCAGGTTTTTTCCACATGCAAAAAAATGCATGCAATCCGGACAGAAAAACCGCAGACACTGGATGCAATCCCAGCCAAAACTGATCGAACGTGCATGCAAACCCTACGTTTTTTCCTGAACAAATCCTGACACAACTGGCATAAAAGAGGCCTAAGAGTGTGTGTTAATCACGTAAGGCGAACCTTAAAGGATTGGTCCCCTCTTGACATTCATGTTATATAAATAGGTACATATGTCATAAATGTCCAAAAGGTGCAGGTTCCACCTCTGGGACCCAATCCTCTCTCAAGAACAGTGACCTGCCATTAAAGGAGACCGTGCTATATACATTCACTGACATGGGAACTCTAAAAATAACCAGAGCTTTGCTATTTTAAGAAACTCAATAGTAGTAAATGGAAGGCGTATGTGCAGCTTGCTTTGCATTCACAGCAGGACCCTGTTTTTGTGATAGGAGTAGATCCCAGAGGTCCCTATTGGACATTTTTGGCATATGCTATTGATATGCCAAGAAATGTCCAGATTGAAATAACCCTTTAAAGTATTTTGTACCCTTAAAAATGCATGTGGATACTTGTATGCATTAAAAATGTTATGGTCACGCCTTACTGATATGAATGATAAACAACAGAGATGAATGACAACCATGGACAGCCTGAGACCTTAAAGAGGACCTTTCACCACTCCTGACATGCTTGTTTTAATAGCTCCATGGATTCCCCATGTAATAACAATTCTGAAGCCTCTATTCTTATGTCTCTATGTTGTGCCATTCCTGTATTATTTCTACTAGAAGTTGAGAATGAATTGCTAGCAGTCTGCAGTAAGGGTACAGAGGGGTGGTAACCAGTTGGGGGTGTGTACCTGCACAGTCTGAAAATAGCGGCACTGATTGGATACAGTGAGTCTGTGCAGGTACACACCCCCAACTGGTTACCACCCCTCTGTACCCTTACTGCAGACTGCTAGCAATTCATTCATAACTTCTAGTAGAAATAATAAAGGAATGACACAACATAGAGCCATAAGAATAGAGGCTCCAAAATTGTTATTACATGGGGAATGCATGAAGCTATTAAACCAGGCATGTCAGGAATGGTGAAATTCACCATATACCTGCACGCTGTCTTTTTTCTAGTGGCGGTGCAGCGTAATTACAACTGCTTGTCCCACTCACTTGAATGGGACGACCAGTTTTAATTACACTGCACCGCCACTACAATACAGATGGTGTGCAGGTAAATTTTGAATGAAAAGGCAGAGCTACCCGAGCACCACAATCCCTTCAAACAGCTGATCAGCAGGGGTACCGGGAATCGGAACCCTACCGATCTGATATTGATATCCTATCCTCTGGGCAGTTCATGAATATTGCACAGCTCCACTGCACAACCCCTTTAATAAGAAACTACAGACAAAAGGTAACTGGCGTACAAGTAAGAGAATCCTAAACTTCTAGGGAAGATTGGTAGGCAACATTGCTTCCTACAGCAAAGGTGCAAGGGCCATTTTACACCTGTAAAGGATAATAGCCTGTGTAAAAGTGTCACTTATCTCCTGACAAATGGCCAAAATACTTGTTTGTTCAGTGATCCCATCTTTGATGCACCACCCAAAATCATTGTTTGATGGCAGCATGCATGTTGCCTTGTGTAAACAGTGATGTGCAGCAATGCATAGTGAATTGGGGGGTGGCGAAAGATCGTAATAACAATCATTCACCCCCTTTCATTGCACATCAGGCCATGAGAAAAGGCCTCAAGTGAGTGCTTATTGACTTCTACATTAGTTCGTGTAAGGGCCCTTGAACACGACTGTATGCCCTCCGAGACATTCGGTCCGTCAGCGGGCCATATGTCCCGGAGCGGCATTGATCGTGAGCAAGGGAACGCACAGCATCATAGATTACAATGATGCTGTGCACGTCAGGCCACCCGTAGGACTATTGTCCCGCACTCACAAGATCATATGTGCGCGACAATAGCCCCAAGGGCGGCCTGACATGCACAGCATCATTGTAATCTATGCGCACGATCAATGCCGCTCCGGGACATATGGCCCACTCACGGACTGTATGTCTCAGAGGGCATAGGGTCGTGTGCAAGGGCCCTAAGAAAGGAAAAGTCCTTGGGATGTAAATGAACAACGTTTGATGTTTTGATGGGTGGACCGATTTCTAGAGCAAAGGATTAAAATTTCATGGCTGATTGTCGTATGGCTTTAAATGCATACTACAACTCTCTTAGGAGAGCAGTGTAAGCACTACAAAATATAAAAATGATAAAGATAACCAAAGCAGAGGCCAAAACAGCTATTTAGGAAATGTCTAAAATGATAGCTAAACTTTAAATAAATTTAATAATTTCTTTAATAAATTATATAAAACCAATGAATTCTAAACTTCCCATAAAAATCAGTCATGCATTCACATACCTTTAAAGTTAGCCTGCACAGATTTAGTCAAAACTAAGCAGGAAAGGAGGAGCAGCATCATCCTCTGCAAATGAAAATGTTGATGTGTGACAAGTGAGGCAGGGGACATTCTGCTGCTCACTTTATATCACTAGGAAAATGATCTTTAAAGATAAGGAAAGAGCTTGAGGAAATGACAACAGGAAAGAACCAAAAACATTTTTATGCAAAGCTGAAAAGTTTAAGATATTTAACATTTCGTCAATCAAGATAAAAATAGTATAAAAGATTAAGAATCTTACCTACGGTACATTCACTTGGCATGGAGTTAATTAAAACTAATAGTCATGTTCTACAATCTGCATTAGGGTCTATCCAAGCAGTCAGGTTTCCTGATGCAATTTTGGAAGCCAAAACCAAGAGTGGATCATAAAAGGAGAGAAGTCACTCTTGGTTTTGGCTTCCAAGACTGCATCAGGAGACCTGAATGTGTGACAGTGGTTAACACTGGTGCCTTGCAGCACTGGGATCCCATCATCCTAGGTTTGAATCTGGCAAAGGACAACATCTGCAAGGCGTTTGTGTGTTCTATCTATGTGTGTGTAGCTTTCCTCAGTCTAAAGACATACTGATAGGGAACTTAGATCAAAAGCCCCATTGAGGATAACATGATGCTAAGTCAGTGTCAGTGTTATATATAAGGCCTTATTCACCCATTAGCGTTCTGGCAGTGATAGTGAGCCAAAAGCAGGCATGAGTCTAAACACAGAACAGGTGCAGATCTTACTCTTATACCTTAGGTCTGTGGAGGCTCTAATCCTGGTTTTGGCTCATAATCACTGATGAAAATCATTGACCAAAACACTGACTTGTGAATAAGGCCTTAACGCATGAAATAAGGACCACAAGTTTTCTTGTAATGCAATTCAGAATAATCCATTTGTTTAACCTCTTCGGGACCAGAGCCATACATGTACAGATCAGCACATAAAATAATGGCCACAAGTTTTCTTGTAATGCAGTTCAGAATAATCAATTTGTTTAACTTCTTTAGGACCGGAACCGTACATGTACGGATCTGGTAGGGCCTTAAAAGATGGCAACCGCTTACAAGCACAGTAGGTGCCTTAGCCTCTGGGGTTTAATATCTGTGATAAGCGATAAGGCCTATTGCAGGCATCTAACTTTTTTAATTGTGACCACAGCAAACGAGGTGACTTTCCCTGGGAGCACTTAACAGCTTTCCTGAGCTGAGATTGGGGAAGCCGTTTCTTCTCTGCAATAGCCTGGGTCTTTCTGAAGGAGCTAAGGCTATTAGAGCTTTAGTTTCCATGGAGGCCTGCAGGTGGCAAAACTCCATAGGAAAATAGAGAATCTCTCATACACTGCAATGTTAATTCATCGCAGTGCAGGAAAGATGTAATTAAATTATCTAAGGGTAAAAAAATATTTTTTAAAAAGTATAAAAATTCTAGTCATCCCCTTTCCCCAGATTAAAAATAAAAATAAACATAACAAAATGAACATTTGCACTGCCACATCCCAAAATAACTGTACTATATATATGGACTATGTAAGCATCCCATACGATGAATTGTGTAAGGAAAAAAAAATCGAAGTGGCAGATTAGTCAATTTTTCGTCACTTCACCTAACAAAAAAAATTGAATAAAAAGTAACTGAATAAAAATAAAATTAAATTCAAATACACCCCAAAATGATATCAATAACAAGTACTGTACAGATTGCCCTGCAAAAATGAGCCCTTACACAGCTTAGTAGACGTAACTATAAAAATAGTTATGGGTGTTAGAATATAGTGATGCAAAGAAAAAATTATTTTTTCCAAAGTTTTTATTTTTTTCCAATGTTAAGATGAAAAAGTAACTATATAATTGGGGTATCACTGTAATTGTACTGATCTGCAGAATGCTGACAATTCCATTTTGCCTCATAGGGAATGTCATAAAAAACAAAACCTATAAAACTATGGTGGAATTGCATATTTCCAGTTCTACCCCATTTTTTCCAGCTTCCCACTACATCATATGTAATATTAAAAGGTGCCATTAGAAAGTGCTACTTATCCTGTAAAAAAAACAAGTCCTCATATGGTAAAGTGAACAGAAAATAAAAACAAATTTATGGCTCCAGGAACGCATGGAATGAAAAATGTAAACTCAAAAATAGAAAATCACCTGGGGCTGAAAGGTTTCATAAGTATGCCAGAACTTTGTAATTAACAAATTCATTAAGTAATAGACCATTTATGAGATTAGAATTTTAAAAAATTAAGTATTGTAAAGATTTTTTATCATCCTGAAGGCCAAACATGTCCTGGTCCTGAAGTGGTTAAAGTGGTCTGCACAAGCACTGATGTGTCACAGAATTTATCCTGGCCAGCAACCAGCTCCACAGGGAGTTCAGGGTTTGTTTGTTTTTTGTTTTGTTTTGTTTTGTTTTTTTCTATGCATGGGTCAGCAGTAGTTTCCTGTGACCTATGATGTTTCCTCTAACACAACAAAAACTAGGTCAACAGTTTGTAAATTAGGTATCAAGCCAAATATGTGGTAAGAGTTGCCATGTTAATTTGCCCTCATGTTTTATATTCTGTATCTTAATTATACTTATGAAGGTCAAGAATTGTTGGAGAGATTAAAAAGTCTCAGTGATAACTCATTAACATAGCTCACCACACCCATTTTACCATCCACTTTTTCAAACGGGGTTAAGTGGTATAAAAATGTAAAAGCGTGTGACCTCAAAAAGTCACGAAGCCCATATTTGTGATTTTTTTGAAGCCAGAATTCTGGACTGTAAGGCGTGATAAATTCCCTCCAATGACTCCAATGAAAGCAGTCATTCCTGAGTCATCAAATTTATAGAAGAGCTGTCCCTTCTCCAAACATGTGTTATAACAAATTTTTGTATTATACAAAAAGGGTCTATAGTCTGCTTAAAGGGGTGTTCAGGGATTTTGATACTGATGATGATGACAGGTCAAACCAGGTCAAACCAGGAGAGACAAAGACACACGGAACCAGGAGACACAAATTGGTAACCAAACTACTCCAAAGTCAATACCAGGAGAGACAGACAGAAAAAAATCAGAGTATAACCAACAGTAATGCCAAGCTAGGGGTTGATACCAAGAAACCATGTCAGGGTCCAAATCATCAGGCAGATGATCAGCAACAGAAACAAAGCAGAGGGTCAAATCCAATAGTATAGATATGGTTAGAAAGGCTAGTGAGGTGATCCGATGACAAACCAAAGGCATCTGTTGCCAGCAGTTACCCGTTTAAAATAGACTGTGCAACCGGTCACGTGACATGACTGGCGTTAAGTGATCCCATGACGTCACTACATCAGACACGGCAGCCTAATTACTGATTGCGCTGCGCTGAGAGTGAGGGAGTGCACCTGCCGTCCCGGTTATAACACTGCCACTGATTCCTATGATATTGCAAAGCTGTAGACATAGTGTATGGTAACATTGTGAATAGAGATGAGCGAGCACTAAAATGCTCGGGTGCTCGTTATTCGAGTCGAACTTTTCCCGATGCTCGGGTGCTCGTTTCGAATAACGAACCCCATTGAAGTCAATGGGAGACTCGAGCATTTTTGCGGGGGACCAAGGCTCTGCCTAGGGAAGGCTGGGTGAAAACCTGGAAACCTCAGAAAATGATGGAAACACCACGGAAATGGACAGGAAACAGCAGGGGCAGCATGCATGGATGCCTCTGAGGCTGCCTAATCCCACCATTACCCCAAATTCTCAGGCAACAGCCTGGTGGTTACCCTCATGGCAATTGTGCTCACCCAGAGCAAGAAAGGTGAGGCAAATACCCATCACATGTTAGGGAAGCACCCAACTAGGTGCAACGAAGGTCCATCACCGCCTGCAGGTGACACCACTGCTCATGCTGGCACTGCAGCTGAAATCAAGTTTAGTATCTGATCTTATCAGTTGCTGTGCCTGCTGGTGGTATAGTGGTGAGCATAGCTACTTCCCAAGCAGTTGATCTGGGTTCAATTCCCATATATTGCAGGAGGCAATTCAAAATCAGTACAATATCTAATACGTCCCCTATCCGGGTAAATTGTTTGTAGAGAGGGCCTGTAGGTGGGGGGAAGGAGGTTGAGCTGGAAGAGCCAGAGGAGTGCCCCCTGGGCTAGTGTGTGTGGTGGTGACAACAGCCGGAATGGATTTGGAAAAACTGTTGCTTTAACCTGTATGGTATCGATTCTTCTCAGTTTAATACCGTATACGTCCCCTATCTTGGGACCCTATATTTAATGGATTTTTCGAACACGGAAAACTGAAAAAGAGCTTGCTCTGGCCAGGGGAGTGTCCATGCTCTGCCTATCACAGGTCATGAGGCAGATAAAAGAAGAACAAAAACAAACATGAGTACAACTTCTAATACGTCCCCTATCCGGCTAAATTGTTTGTAGAGTGGGCCTGTAGGTGGGGGGGGCAGGCTGGGGCAAGGAGGTTTCGCTGGAAGAGCCAGAGGAGTGCCCCCTGGGCTAGCGTGTGTGGTGGTGACAACAGCCGGAATGCATTTGGAAATACTCTAGCATCAGCCGGTGCAGTATCGATTCTTCTCAGTTTAATACCGTATACGTCCCCTATCTTGGGACCCTATATTTAATGGATATTTCGAACACGGAAAACAGAAAAAGAGCTTGCTCTGGCCAGGGGAGTGTCTTTCCCACTGCAGCTAAGGGGACGTGTCCATGCTCTTCCTATCACAGGTCATGAGGCAGATAAAAGAAGAACAAAAACAAACATCAGTACAACTTTTGATACGTCCCCTATCCGGCTAAATTGTTTGTAGAGTGGGCCTGTAGGTGGGGGGGGGCAGGCTGGGGCAAGGAGGTTTCGCTGGAAGAGCCAGAGGAGTGCCCCCTGGGCTAGCGTGTGTGGTGGTGACAACAGCCGGATGGATTTAGAATGACGACGCAGGACCCCAACTTAAAAATTTAGCATCAACCGGTACAGTCGTAAATTATGAGACTGATCAACTGTGGTATGTATACTACTCAGTTTAAAACCGTATATGGCAGCTATCCTGAAAAATGGTTTGGAGAGAGAGAGAAGATAGGACAAAGACGTAAATTGTTTGGAGAGAGGGCCTGTAGGTGGGGGCGGGCAGGCTGGGGGGAAGGAGGTTTCGCTGGAAGAGCCAGAGGAGTGCCCCCAGGGATAGCGTGTGTGGTGGTGACAACAGCCGGATGGAGTTAGAATGACGACACAGGACCCCAACATAAAAATTTAGCATCAATCGGTACAGTCGTAAATTATGAGATTGATCAAGTGTGGCATGACTTTTTAGATGGAGATTGCATGTGGTCACGTACTCCCTGGAACC